>APFE030739772.1:31594-137172 GCA_000404065.3 Pinus taeda | reverse complement strand
GTAATATTTGAAATTAAATAAATGAATTATTTCCACAAGATTAACCTAGCTCAGAAGTTAATAATATTAAATAGAGGAAGTTTGACTGGGGTTCGTGAATGGCAAAGTAACCGTTAAAGTGTTTTAGCCGTTGGAGTCTCTGCCTGGACTATTTAAAACGCTGAGCTAGATCTGTATTTTCAACTTGTCCTGACGATGGACCACATTGGTTGGTTCGAAACACGTTGGCAGAAATCTTTCTTATGTGATTTACGCTGAAGCTCTCCTTATAACTGAAATTTTTTTTATAAACTTTTCTACATCATTTTGAGAAAATGATAGTTCTTTGCTTTCAGGGACTTGCTCATAATTAATTTGGCTATAACCTCTCTAGATGCTTGATATATTATCAACATGATCATTAGTTTCTTCAGCAGGATTATCATGAGCTTTTAAAGTTTCTTTAGAATCATAATAATCACAACAACCTTCAAAAAGAAACTTGTGTGCATAAGAAGTTCTACAAAAATAATTGAACATTGAATGGAAATCTTTCAAAGATGAAATGCTTGAATGAGGTAGAGACCTGTACCAAACCCTAGCTTCTTGGTCCAAATAAAACATAAACAACTTCATCTTCACATCTTCATGAATGATACTCTGCTGCTCCTTGCATTCATAAAACTCTTGGAGATACTAAATCGAATCTTCATATTCATTTCCACTTAATCTTGGAGGATACTCATTCCACTCATGAAATGTAAGCATATGATGAGGATAGCCAGTGATCCCAGTAAAACTTAATCGGCTAAATTTATTGGCTAAGAATGTAGGGATAGCCATTAAATCCCAGAAAAATAAACTCCAAAGTGAAGATCACAGGTGTGGATGTACAACCAACTGTTGAAATTTGTCACCTTTAAGAATCAGCTTCAAACATAATAAACCTAGGGAAAGTGTTCTTATTCAATTGTTTTGTAGGTTTTGGTTCTTTTTCTTGTGGAGTAGCTAGAGTTATTGCTTTTTTTCAAAACAGCCAAATATTTCCTCCTCACTGAACAACTAGAGGAAAATATTGAAAACCCAGGGAAAAGTGTTCTTGCCTTCTCTCCCTGGGAATGGCGCCAATTAATGTTGTACCTTAAGAAACCAATTTCCTGGCTGTGTAGAAATTGTGCTTAAGACATTAATGATTATAGTGATCGTCACTTTTTTGTTACTTATTGTATGTTGTGTTCTCAAATGAAGGACCTGGGAAATCTAGTTTTTAACCCTCAATACTTTGGTGACAAGAAAATATCATAATTCCATTTGATTGTTGAATATAAATGATGAATGAAGAAAGCTTGAATAGGTCATGGACAATATGTTGTTTTACACAAAATCTACTATCTGTGATACCTTGAGAAGTTAAAGATAATATGTTGTCTTACACAGAAACTACTATCTGTAACTTAGAAGAATTGCAGAGGTGAGAACTTCAAGTATAGGAGTCATAGACAATATGTTGTTTTACATAGAATCTATTATCTGTGACACTTGGAGAATTTAAAGATAATATGATGTCTTACACAGAAACTACTATCTGTAACTTAGGAGAATTGCAAAGGTAGGAACTTCAAGTATAGGAGCGCTCTTTTAAGGGATTTTAACTTCATTTACATAAGCAAATAAAGACCTATAGCTTCATTACCATACTTAAAGGAAGAAAAAATAAGATGACACATAATAGAGAAGTCATCAAATCATACCCAACAATGTATGGAAAACTTCTGATTCTTTCATTAATCAATAGTTGTATCAGGAATTCAATAGCTTAGTCTCTAGGTTCTTCAAAATTCGAACCCCTTCTCTGTGAATTTCCTCTTTTTATACGTTATAAGACAGTTGGTGATCACCAAAACTATAAAACTACTTAACTATCCTCTAACTGCTTTGAAGTAAAGGTTATTACAAAATATTACATAGAGGATAAAAAACACCTCATAAATAAAATAGCAAGAGGTAACAAAATTTAGCAAAATGATGATGGTTGTTAGCTTTTCAGCTCTGTTGTTTGGTTGCCGATGAAGTTTCTTTGTACATGCTTTAATAATGATTAATCTGTTTTAATCATAATTAACTGATTTTGACAAAACCTCGTGCGTGGACCTGGGCACACATATGTATCAGGAGTGTTTTTATTGGCCAAAAACAGGGAAACCCGAAAAATCACCTTTCTTTGTAGTTTTAGTCATCCACCTCTAAGTTTGGTTATTCTGATTAAACAATATAATTGACTAATTTACACAGAACATAGTTTACCACAGAACTAAAAAGGATTAACAATATGGTTCATAACCTGACGAGTCCGCTTTACTTGTACATGAATCGTCTGATCACTGATTCAACAAACGGTTCGATCCTTCAGAACTCATGAGACTTTTAAACCTATTTGAAATAAACCTTATCGAGTCCACCTTTTCAATGCTTCGTTGACTCCCATATGGACCCGATGGGAAGTATAAATCGCCAATTAATAATCTATCAGGTCTGATTTTAGCAATAAAATCCAATTTCTTTTCCACCCGATATCCCTTGGATCCCTTCTCTTTGGATGGATGGCTGAGATTGGCTCGAACTTCAACAAATTTAAACTATGTTTTATATGTTATCACGTCTAATTAGTTACCCACCAGATTGTCTTCGCATCTGTGGCCTATTGAACAAACAGCCCAGATCTTCTCGTGGGTACACCATCGCATCTGAACTCTGAAATGAACCCATTCTAGTTAACTTCTGTGATTACCATTGGATCTGTGGCTTGTTGATCAAACGACCCAGATCTTGTCGTGGCTTCACATTCAAAGCCAATCAAACAAAACACTTTATTTCTTTTAATATTTGCGGGGGTAAAGAATATACGGGAACTTCATTGAGGTTGAACCCCTGTAGCGATTTTAGGAAACACATTGTGGTCAACCATGCTTACGTCACGGTCAACTGGAGGAGTTGAGCCTTAATTAACCTTCGTTCTTATTGTTTCCCTGCAACACACCTCATTGTACTCATCAAGATATCGCTTGATCGCTCCTCTTGAACATGCATGACCTTTAGACAATGCTTTGATTTTTCATTTCTTTTCATTTTTGTTTCATTTTGTGATAAAACGGAAAATAAGACTAAAATAACAATGGAATCTACAACACCCTTCACACAAAGTTGGGTATCAAGGATTCAGAGTGGCATTTGGTACACAAATATTGCGGCTGCCTACATAGGTACATCCAGGACGAGATGGAGTTTGTGGAAATATCCTCACTTGGCACAACATATCGATATATTGTCAAGATCGAGCAAAAGTTTAAACAAATGAAGCGAGACTTTGGATCTGTGAATTCGAATAACAAAGGATAAAGCGAAGGCAGGGTGACTGAAGACAATCCATCGAAGCTGCAAGAAAAGAACACCAACACGAAGTCAAAGAAAGACACATGAAAGTTGTGTGAGTTCCATAAGAGCCCCACTCACAACACAAGTGAGTGTCGGACGAAGCAGTTGCTGGTGGCTGAGTTGAAGGCTTCAAAATCAAATGCATGTTCTGACTTTGAGTCAAAACCAAACAATAGGAATGAAAAAGTGAAGCAGACTATCGATGCAAAGCTTAGCGCCACTGTTTCCACTGCCACGATCCAGAAGAATGAGCCCAATGATCCAGAGGAGGGGGAACATCCTTTCCACTCACAAATGTGGGTGAAGGGTTCGTCACTACAATTCATTGTCAACAATGGCATCCAAATGAACCTTATTTTAGTGGAGGTCATGAAGCGGCTAGGCCTTCTAAAAATATCACACCCATAACCATACAACATAAGTTGGCTTCACCAAGGATGAGATCTCTGAGTCAACCAACAGTGCCTCCTTCCCTACAACATCAAGCCCTTCACAGATGAGGTCTTGTGTGATGTTGCTCCTCTCGACGTTTGTGATGTATTATTAGGACAACCATACTTGTGGAAGCGACATGCTATATATGGGTCTAGACCTCACTCTGTGATTATTTCTTTGGGTAATATGTTATACAAGATACCAGAGATAACCCCACCTACCACCACGTCTTTGATCTCTGCCAAGAAACGCAGTAAGATCATCTCCCAGACTAGGAAAATTATTTTCTTTTTGGTTCACTCTTAGAGAAAGGGGAAGATCGTAGCCACATCCATCGCCCCCGGGAAGGGTTCCTCCATGCAGCAGAAGTAGGTGGATACGGTCATGAAAGAATACAGGGACATCTTCTCCTCACCCATAGGGATACTGTTGCACTGTTAGGTCAAGCATTCGTTCAATCTGAATCCTGAAGCACCTCTACCCAATGGGCTGATATATATCATCACTCCATTATGGAAAATTCCATGTACAAGTAGCGACATGATCAACATCGGATGCCACACATGTTTCAGGTGGGTGACAAAGTCTGGTTGTGTTCACAAAAACAATGGCTTACAAGAGCCCATTGGAAACTCCGACCACTTTGATATTGTCCTTACACCATTATCAAGGTTGTGGGAAAAAATGCTTTCGAGCACAACATTCCTCTATTCCTTGGCTTTCACTACCCTCGACCATGCTTCCCACCATTACTGGACACATCAGAGATTGCTGAACATATCACCAGGGACTAGGTTCAACAAAAATTTCCTCATCTCATGGAGGCACTCAATGCAATGGGAACCATTGCTTCCTAAGGGGGGAAGAATGATCTAGGTGGATATTGGTGGCCACCCACCTATTCCACTTGGACCCCCAACACTGTCTCTTTCAGTTTTTTGGTTTCTTTAATTGCAGCACAATTTACTATTTTTGGCAGTTTTTTGGGTTGTGAACTTCTGGAGCCATTTTGAGACCCTAAACGACATTTTTAAGGAAAACTGAGAGACCAAATGCACTACATATGGGCTTGTCCATTTATTTTTCCCTTCTCTTCAAGATTTTTGAAATGAGGTATTATGATATCCAAACAGAGATCGTATGCCAAAGTTACGCCCCAGGAAGTTGATGTATCAATTTACCCAAACGGGGCCCACAATTTTGGCACTTCATCTCCTAGGGTTAGGTTTTTGGATGTTTAGGGTTTTCCATTGTTTCTCAATAATAAATAGGCCTTTGAGCCTCCATGTAACTCAATTCATAGGTATGTAACCACCACATCCCTTCTTAGAGATAAGCTACCATAGCTCGAGCTAGTCTTATTTCCATTTTGTTTGTAAGCATACTTAAGTACTTTTTTTTATTAATGAAAGGAAGTGTTATTTCTATTGCATCTCTGTATTTATGGTTATATCTATACTTTGTTGTGTTTCTGTTTAAATCCAGATCATTCGGAGAGTCATTTCAAAGGCATTAGGCTAGCGACGGGCATGAAAAATTCCCATAATTTGTATGTGGATGACTTTCGTGCTTTTGGTATGGCCTCCTGCCTACAATGGAGGGATTTAAATGACATATTGCAATGAGTTGGGGAAGCATCTAGTATGAAGGCTAATGAAGGTAACTATTTCATATTATATTCCACTAGAGACCTAGGTGTTATTAAGGATATTAGTGATATGTTCAATTTCTAGATTGTGCCTTTAGGTGAAGGTCTCACATATTTGGGGTTTCAGATCAAACCCATTAAGTATAATTCCTTGGATTGGCAGTGGCTATTAGATAAGTATCATAGGCAGATGAATGGGTGGGCACATAGGGGCTTACCTTTGGGTGGTAGACTCATCTTGTTACAAGTTGTTTTACAACAAATGACAATATATTGGATAAACCTATACATCCTGCCTACATCTGTCATCAACAAGATCAAACAAATCATGGCTCAGTTTATTTGGTCCTACAAGGAGGGTCACCACAAATTCCATCTGTGAAAATGGGATAATGTTTCTACCCGTAAGGAGTTGGGGGGTTGGGTATCATTGATATCATCCTATTTGGACGAGCCCTCATCCTCAAATCTATGTGGTGTGCTTTTTTAACTATTGATATTTAGAGAGACATTGTTGCCACTAAGTATCTTCATAATAGGAGGATCGAGTATTGGATCATATTGGGACATATTGGAAATTCTCAGGGTTCATACATTTGGAGATGTTTTGAAAAAGTGGCCAACCATTTTTTGCAGTGAATTTGTTAGGAATTTGGCAGAGGAAACAATATCATCATAGGCATGGACAACATAAAAGGGATGGAGGTTTCTCATGCCTTGTAGGAAAACTTGATCTTTCACCTCCATCAATGAGGCTTCTTTATTCTAGAACAAGTTATTGACGACTGGAATGGACAATTTCTGGTCTGGAAAAGTGCGGAGTCAATGGGTTTGTCTAACATGCATGCGATCGAATGAGAGGAATACATTTTTCGATTGAGAAATGTTGGCCTCAGTAGATTTGATGTTGGCGACTCCCTTACCTGGGCAGGGAAGCTTCGTGGAAATATGATTGAGGTTGTAGATACCTACATGTACCTATTTCATTCACATCACTCTATTCTCCATCCATGTTGGTTTTCACTTGTTTGGAAAATTGATATTCACACCAAGATCATTCTCTTTAATTGGCTTGTCTGGAAAAATAAAAATATGACTTGGGAAAATCTTTAAAAGTGGGGTTGGATGGGCCCGAGGAGATGTCCCCTATGCAAGAATTCCATAGAGGAAAACGATCATCTATTTTTAGAGTGCCAATTCACTGCCTGTGTTTGGTATGGTATATGCTTTGCTCTAAATATAACCTTCAAAAATTTTGATAGCTTGGGCAACTACTTTTTGTGGTGGATGCATCAGGGAAAAAAGAACAAGGTCATTCCTTTCCTCACCACGTGGGAAATTTGGTGTTAGGAATGGACTTATTTTTTAAGGAACCACAACAATCCCTTCCATCATCATTCACAAAGTATTACTCAGACTTCAGGATGTAAGGATCTCATTCGGTGTGATTAAGGAGAGATCCCTCAAATCTGATTCAAATGAATTACATTTCTTGACATGATAGTTTGATGGTGCTGCTGAGAATTATGTTTGTGGTTGTGGTGTTTAGCTGAGAGTATATAACTTCTGTCATTATAGACTCCACTAGAATGGGGGACAGGGTACAAACATGAGGGAGGAAACTCTGGCCCTGTGGGGACTATTGTGGATTGCTAAGTAGCTTTGTATAAATACATTATTTATGTAAGGGGACTAACAAGTCCTCATCAATGGTATCATAAAAAACCTAGATTTCTCACCCCCGCATCTCTCTGGGTAGATTACACAGATCAAGCATCTCATGGGTATATATAATGAGGTTAGTTTTCATCATATATACTGTGAGAAGAACCAGGTTGTAGATTTGCTATCAAAAAAAGGGATGGATAATTCATATGGTAACTTCCATTACACATACATGGAAGGTGTGAAAGCATTGGCTCAGGGATCATTTCCCCTCCCTTAGTATTTTTCATGTTTGCATGATCCCTTATCACATATATGTTTTTTGTCTGCTTATAGATGCCACAGTATATCACTTTTTGTATGAATATATGGGGATTTCTCATCTAAGTTATTTTCCAGTTATGTTAGAAGTTATGTTCCACTTTTTGGCCAATGCTTCGCCTTTGATGGACACTCTAAATATGGAAGTATTTTGGGTCTCCTTCAGTTTATTTGGCATATTTTTTTTGAATATCTTAGCTCAGATGTACTCTTGCTCTTATTTTGAATATATGCATTGTTACATTAAATAAACCAATGTTTTTTTCATCTGAAAATTTATTAATAATAATACATTAAAGTTGAATATTTTTTAATGAGAAATATTTTAATATAAAATATGAAGATATTTTATATAAGGAATGTACATATTTAGTTTTTAAAGGATGATTTAATATTGACAAAAAATTTCGATGTTATTATATAGAGTTTAACATATCACTTTCATAAACTAATTTTAAGTGGGGAGGGTGACCATTATCCCAATAGTAAGATTGGTATAACAATTATGTTAAATTAATTTAAATCAATATTAATATAATAAAATTGTATGAATGATTTTTTGATATGTTAAAATTTTATAAAAAACTTTTCAATATCTTTTAACATTTTATTTGGTTTGACCGAGTGAAGATTTGAACTTTGAACCTCATAATTTAGCTAATATTTCATAACACAACCTCTTATAAACTCCTTTTTAAAAACACTATTATATAAGATATATATTCATCGTACATTTTAGTATTTGAGATTGATTTAGGAACTTAAAAAAAGACACATATATATTACTTAAAATTTTAATTTTAATAAAACTTTAATTTGTCATACTTATTTAATAAATTGAATATTAACTTTATCTATGCTCAGATCAAAATAAATTATATGTGTAATCTATCCTCAATTAAATAATACATATATTAACATTTCAATTAAAAAAAAATAACATAACACCCATTATTACCTAATTAAATTTAATTTGAGTGTAAGTTATTATAAAATTACCACTTTTGTGTGCAATATAGTTAGAAAGATAGTTCATAGCATAAATCCACGAGTCCATCCTTCATAGATACAACCAAGATTTGCATAGATGTAGTTGATGATCATTATTGCCTTTGAAGTGTATGCCAATCACATGGGTTTTACTACCTGACAACTAAGAGTACACAAATGAAGTGTACCTCCAATTACACGGGTTTTACGGAGTAGTCTAATGAGTAAAAAAAGCACCCTTCATGTTTGTCGTCAGTGAGACCCCTCTAGCAAACTCCTCCACCCCTATCAAGACCCTTGGGCCCCATCTCCTCAACATAGATTTCTCCATATTTGTCTGCCATAACCTTCCATCTCCTACTTACGTTTGTCTCCAACAGCTCCATCATCATCACTGTCTCTAGCTTCTGCACAAAACTGGTTTTGTTTGCACCCTCATTGGCTCTGTTCCTGTGCTAGAATACGACACAATGTCTTGCCTACCACATGCAAAAAAACCCGGAAAATTTTGCTAATTAATGGGAACTTTTGGACTAGTTGACAGCCTTTTCACATTCTCTTTTCTGAATTCTATGTTATTTGTTCTCAATCACCCTTGTTCTTGAGCTTGTTCATTTTCAAATACCCTACACCCTCATATGGAATCCACAACTTCGGAACAACGTCGTTCTTTCATTTGTCATTTTCATTTTAAAACAGAATCCAATTTCCCTAATTGGGTTTGTCATTTGTTTTCTCTGTTTGCATGCACCTGTAACTAGAGAAGAGGTGGCCATAATCGGCCACATTGAAGCGCAACAGTAAATTCAAAATTGAGTTGGTGTTCATATGTTGGATAAGATTATTTCTTTAGAAGACTAAAATTAATCCCCCAACTGGTGCACCATTATATTTTATTTTATTCATCTATGGTATTTATAGGATCATAAACTTGTAGTTAATCTGTAGTTACAATCCTTTCTTATTCTACCTATGGAGGTTCCAACTCTGGCCATAGGCATAATGTTGTTTCACTGCATATCAATTACCATTATTCATTGTAAGATAGTCATCAATACTTGGTTATTGTAGGAATGATGCAAGCCTAATTTTTGAGCCCGCTTCTAAACCCACAGTGCGCAAACTGTTCTTAAAAGGCACTTCCCTCAATCCAAAAATTAGGGAGATAATTCCCCTTTAAAAGACTATATAAATTAAGTGGGAGGATCTACAAATGTAATACAAAAACCACCGATTCAAGTATTGTTTAAACATAACCCCCAAAGCCAATCTATGTGTAAATACATAGCCAAACAGAACCTCTGTGATCAACCCTTCATATTAGCCATTAGGGCTAATCTTTTTTGTAATGCTACCCAAGGAAAGGCCTCTCATGTGACCTTTATATAGAACATAGATCCATCGAGACTCGGGACAACTCAGACATCGGATGACCTCACTTCCACGTTTCCTATTAGTGCTCGTTCTCTGCTTTTCTACGTGAGCCCGAATCTGCATCATCCTAGCCTTTTCCTTTGGCATGTTATTAGTTTCCTTTGAGACTTCTCTTCTGAGATGACATGAAAAGATGTGTGCCCTGAATCCACTTGTCCTTCCCTTATTGTCGTGCTTCTTTTGCATTCCATGTTTCCCCACTCACAATTTTAATTGTCACTATTTATACCTTTGGGATTAAGTCTTGAACTTAAGTCTCTAGGTTGGCCCACTCTTCCTCAGAATCTACCAGTGCCGTGTTAGCTCACTCAGGGTAGCCTGTTCGATCATTAATTAAACTTGGTATAATCCTCCAGGTTAGTGTTATCGAGAGACTATCCTCTTATCCTTCTAGGATAGAATATTCGGGCCAGTGGTGCCAGGTTTTGTCTCCCGAAAATGCCTATTAACGCAATTCTATTTTCTAGCCTTCACCAATTGACAGAGCTCTCCAAAGGTGGAAAAAGGATAAGTATTGATCCCCCACTGTATTCTCCTATGTACTCCTTTTGTTGCACCACTCCGATTCCTAATCTTTGCGCTACTTCTTCAAAGCATTTCAATATCTCCTTGCCACCACTGCTTCACACAAGTATACTGAGAAATCCCCCATTATAATTACTCTATAGTAATTAGCCAATTGCAAGTATTACTCTATATACTTGGAATTTTGTATATATTTATGTGCATATACACACATTATCATGTAGGCAAGTATAAATAATATATAATTATCCAATTGCATATCTATATGTCATGTATGAATTAAAAAGAGATATTTGTCAGAAATAAAACATTGAATGATAAAGAAATACAAAGCTTGATCTTGTTATTAATATGCTACAAATATAATAATCCAATTTCTTTGCTTCTAACAATTATATCTGTGGAAGCCCACAGGGCTTTGGATTGATGGTGAATGGGTGTACTCTTAAGGCACTCCTTGTGATAGGTCACCAGTTCAAATCCCCGTGGGTGCCTAGGTAGTACTGTATAGAAAAAAAAACAATTATATCTGTGGCCTTGTTGTATATCAAAATTTACTCTAGAATTCATAAATACCATCTTGTGCATGTACTATATTTTCATCTCAAGTTACATATCCTTCAAGCAACAAATTTTGTCAAAATATACATGAATTGTGGAATACTTTTGATGAAAATGCATCTAATGATTCTAGAAAGGACATGTTGATAGTGGGTTGCTTTTTTAATTGATGCACTCAAATTATATGTGAAAGGAAAACACATCTTATTGTTCTGGAAAGGAAATATTGTTCTGGGTCTCTTTTCTAATTTATGAGAACAATATTGTACTATTTGACTAGTTCCCTAGTAGAAAGAGGAGAGCACATAACTGGTTCTTGCTTGTAAAGGGCTAGGAAAACAACAAATTTGATTGCCAAAAATCCACTAGTTCACTGTTGCAACAAAAAATTGTTTCACCACTGTGGCAACTCACTGATTTACTATTACAGCAACTCGTTGGTTCAATTTTGTAGCAACTCGATGGTTGATCGGTGCGATAACTCACTGGTTTACCATTTTGGCAACTTGTTGGTTGACCATTGCATCAACTTTTTAGTTAACCATTGTGGTAGCTCATTGGTTGACCGTTGTGACAACTCATTGGTTGAACGTTGTGACAACTCGATGGTTCACCTTTGCAGCAACTCATTGGTTCATAGTTACAACAACTTCCTGTTTCACCATTGCAGCAACTCACTGGGTTGTCATTGTGGCAACTCACTGGGTCACTATTGCAACACTTTTTTGGGTCACCGTTGAAGCAACTTGTTGGGTCACCATTTGTTATGAAACCAGCTCACAAAAGAATAGAAAAGATAGATCAACGCCTTAGAAATAAGCCTCTTCGAGGGGGCAACCTCCTTTACATTACACAAATGAACAATTATTAGATGATTCCAATGACAAAACTTCCTTTCTATATATAGGAGTCTATGGGGTCACAATATAACCAAACCGACCTAACAATAATAATATAAAGGCACAAAAATAACAATAGAGGGATTCTATGGGCACAATAATAATAATATGGGGATAATAGGGGCACAATAATAACAATAAGGGATACAACGACAATAGTTATGGGGGGATCACTAATATTATAGGGACCTAACATGCCCCTCTCCTTCAAAAAAGTGTTGTCCTCAACGCATGAGTAGTTTTGGATGCTTCTGTACAAAATTATCATCCTCCCATGTGGAATCTTCAACGGGTAAATTCTTCCACTTGATGAGACACTCTGAAATTGATCTATTTCGTAGTTGTCGAGTTCTTGTTTCTTTGACTACTTCAGGTTCCAATATGATTTTTCCTTCCTCATTAGTTTCTAGCAATATTTTCTGAACTAGAAGCTTGTCACCTATAACCTTCTTTAAGCATGAAAAAACTGGGTGCACTCAAGAAGCTGCAGGAAGCTCCAATTTGTATGCCATAGTACCTATCTTTTGCAAAACCTTGTATGGACCGTAATACTTTGGTGATAATTTGTTATCCTTCTTAGCTTGCTTGAGGGACATTTGTTATATGACTGTAGCCGTAGGAATACCCAATCACCTGCATCAAAACTTCTTTCACTGCGATGTTGATCTGCCTGTTGTTTGATTCTATTTTGTGCCATGGTGAGGTTATCCTTTAAGAGTTGGAGAACTTGTTGCTGATGCTTGATGTGATCTTCCACTGCTTGAACCTTATAATTTCCTCTTAAATATGATGTAATGGATGGTGGATGATATCCATAAAGTGCCATAAATGTGGTCATTTTTGTTGGAGTATGGAAGGAAGTGTTATACCACCATTCAGCCAGAGGCAACCATTTGACCAATTGTGTCTATTTATCAGATACAAAACAACGAAGATATCCTTCCAAATATTTGTTTACTATTTTAGTTTTCCCAACATATTAAGGATGATAAGATGAGTTATGAGCTAATTGAGTACCAAGGCAAGAAAATAATTCTATCCAAAACTTTCCAATGAAAATGGGATCTCCGTCACTTACAATAATCTTTGGGTTTCCATGTAGCTTTTGAATTGTTTCCATAAATGCAGTAGAAACTTTACTCACTTTAAATGGATGAGATAATGCACAAAAGTGTGCATACTTGGTAAGTCTATCCACTACCATCATGATAACACTCTTTCCTTCAGACTTGGGTAAACCTGTGATAAAATCCGTTGAAACCTCCTCCCAACGTTGGCTTGGAATGGATAAAAGTTGTAATTGTCATGGAGTCTTAATTGTTTCAACTTTATTTTGTTGGAAAACCAAACATTCTACCACAAAATTTTGAATATCCGATTTAAGGCCATCCCAAAAAAAATCCTTCCTAACCCTGTGGTAGGTTTTTAGAAATCCTGAGTGCCCTCCTAAGGGAGAGGTGTGCAATTCCCTAAGAATCTTTTGTTTGAGTTGGGAATTATTACATAGGTATACCTGATCCTTGTACCATATCGAATCATTTTTCCATATAAATGTATCAGATGTATTGGGATCTTTTTGTATCTTTTGAATGAGTGCCCACACTTCCTTGTCATTCTTCCATCTTATCGTCCATGCCATTGATCTTAGCTTCTATCTTGGCATCCATGTCACCCATCTTAGCTTCCACACCATCCATCTTAGTTTCCATGTCATCCATATTAGCTTCCAAGTCATTCATCTTACCTTCTACACCTTTCTTTAAACCATCCATCTTAGCTTCTACATCTTTCTTTAAACCATCCATCTTATTTTCTGTTACCTTTTGTGCGAGTGAAATTTGTTGCACTTGGTTTCGTAATATTGATATATCATGTTGAATTTCTTCCTCTTCTTCATGAGTCATGCTAGAGCTTTCAGGTTGCTTACTAGGTGTTTCCATTTTCTTTCTTCGGGGCATCAATTACCAATAGTAATGCTTCACTATGCCCTTTGAATTCCTTCAAACTAATTTTTCAAACTAAGCTTATGCAAAAATTTAAAAAATACACACATTTTTTCACTTGCAGGAGCTCGATATTGAATCTGATGTACCTTTGTAATTTTGGATCTCTCAGTTCTGAAATCATTACCTACAGTAGCCCTCTATATCCTCTTTCTAATGCCACCAATCTGATCAAAATTGGATTCTCCAAGGAAGAGTTATGCCACATCTCCCACGGTGACCTGAGTATAGACAAGTTCAGTAGAGCGAACTTGTATGACGTGCCACGTATCACTGTTTCGACCTTAGTACCTAAAAATGATACACAGAAAGCTAGAGGCCATCCTCTTTCGGAAACTTCTTATGAGATTTTAATCTGATGCTTAAAACAAAAGTTATGATGATTTTCCGTAGGTCACCTGTTTGGAATGTAATTCGGGAGTCTGCAAAAGTGCCAACTTCCTTAGATCATATCTCCACAAATATAGTGAGAAAAGCTATGAAATTTGGAACCGGAGTTTAGAACTATTTCGGCCCAAATGGGTTTTCTTTTTAGCTTCTGAAATGTTGCAGAAAAAAAAGTTATAGCAAAAATGGCACAATTACATGTTTGGAGTAGTGAAACCCTAGAATCCAAAGCTCTGATATCAAATGTTATGAAACCAACTCACAAAAGGATAGAAAAGATAGATCAATGCCTTAGAAATAAGCCTATTCAAGGGGGAAACCTCCTTTACATTACACAAATGAACAATTCTTAGATTATTCAAATGACAAAACCTTCTTTCTATATATAGGAGTCTACGGGATCAGAATATAACCAAGCCGACCTAACAATAATAATATAAAGGCACAAAAATAACAATAGAGGGATTCTACGGGCACAATAATAACAATATGGGGACAATAGGGGCACAATAATAACAATAAGGGATACAATGATAATAGTAATGGAGGGATCACTAATGTTATAGGGACCTAACACCATTACAGCAACTCCTTGGGTCATAAAATCGTAAATCAAGTCAAATGGGAAACAATAATTTCCCTTCCGGTGCAAGAGCTTAAATAAAAGATCATATTTTCTAGAAACAATTTAGATTGGTTTGAAGTACATGGAAATAACATGGAGATTGATGGATTGTAAAAATCCCTTCATATAGAATTACAAACTTTATTAGAGGAGAGGAAATGAACCCAGATGCTCCATGTTCTCTCACCCAGGTACAAAATAAACACCTAGGATCAAGGCCTACTGCTTCCTTGCGATATGAAGTGTAAGTTTTTTAGATATGCATTATTTAAATGCTGGTATTAATAGTGCCTAATCAATTTTCATATGTATTGACCATATGTAGTTATGTTTGTTCATATGGCCCCGGGGATAGAAGAGGAAAAAATGAAATGAAGCGAAGATCCTCATTTGTGAAAAGAGGGGTTTCCAATGCCATTTCATTGTAAAAGTTATGGTTCAAATCCCTGACATAGCGATAATAACATATAATATGTATGAACATGAACATACCCAAGGATGGTCTTATCATGGCCAGCATGTCAAATCAGGTGATATTAGGTTCCTGCATCAACCAAAGTTATCAAGGGACATTGTTTCCTATGTAGAGAGTTATATCTTCTTGGAAGTGTCAATTGACTTAGTCTATAAAATGCATGTTAAAAAATATGTTGACATGGATGCCACAACTCGAGATAGGGATTTTTTTTTTTTTTTGCAAGAAAGATGTTGTTAGAATATATAATCATCTAATGAAAGGAAAGTATCAATTTCATAAGAAGCATGTAATGAGAGTGGAATTTTGGTATAAAAAACACCAAGATGATTTTTTTCTTTTATCAAAAGCTTAATGGTGGAGAGATCCCTTTTATAGTTGGAATTTAGAGGAAGCGGATGTTGGCGACCATGGTCAAATTATCTAATAATATCTTAATAGCCATGGATTAACATTCAACACAAATAAATATGGGGTGAGCGTATTAAGAGTGATTGATTTAGTCCAATAATTTGATTTGTAGTGATTGATAATGATTAATGAACTAAAGTTGACTTCATGTGTTTTTGGAATGGGATAGTATCAGTTGTACATACTCATGGTGTTTGATGAGCAACGAAGTGGGGTGCCAGTTGCATGGGTGGTGGCATCACATAATACATCACAAGAGATTTCCCGATGGTTGGAGCACCTCATGCATAGGAGTCACCAAGTTGATTATAATTGGAAAGTTAATTCCTTCATGCTTGATGATGCATTGGTTGAAATCATTGCTTTAAGGTAACTTAAATATTCTTATTTTAAAATACAACTTGTATTTATTCTAAAAAGAATTCACTTGAAATGAATTGAATGTGGAAGGAGAATCAGAAGGTGCAATGTTATCTTGTGTATTTTGAACAACATCGAGCATGGAAAAAAATGTCAATCAATTGGCCAGTTGTCTACAAATAGAAAAAGAGATGTTTAGTGATTTTGGTTTTATTATGAGATATTGTTCCAGTGATGAAGTGAGCATTGCAATTAATGCATTCTTTAACAAATTTTCTAATGAGAAGCAGTTCTTAGGATATTTCCTTAAGAATTGGGTTGTCGGTGACAATATTTGTAAGTTCACGTAGTCTTTCTTACATTTCTCTTTTTGGTTTTCATACGAATGAAATATATTCATTAACCCAACTTTTATGAAATTAGGGATGTGGGTAAAAGGCCATCAGGATTTTCCCCATGCAAAACAAGAGACAAACAATGTTGTGGAGTCATATAATTGTTATCTAAAGACAAAATTTTGATCTAATAAACGAAAGAAATGTGCTCATAGGATGGATTGGTTGATGTATATGTGTTTAAGAAATGTTGAACCCTGTTGTTGGTTTAAGGAAATTCTAAAAAAGGAAGGATATTTGAATAATTACAAGAAAGAGAAAAAATTTGATTCATCAATGGAAAAAGAAAAAAAATTCCAAAGAGTGATTGCAACCCTCATGAACAAATGTCTCATGCTTTTTGGGGGAGGAGTCAATCTAAACCTAATAAGCAATATCTTGTCACATATTGTCGCACAAATTTCATAACTTATGATTGCACATGGTCTATTTGTGGAAACATTTGCAAGCATGCCATAAAGGTGGGTTGGTTTTGTTCTCGTTAATGGCTTCAAACCAATTACTAAATCATTAGAGCACAAATGATTCATACAATTACCCTCCTCAGGTAAATAGAGGCATCAGATCTTGGTGAAGATGCAAACACAATGCCATGGATAGTCACAATGTTGATGTAAATGTTGAAGTTTTGGAGTTGACCAAAGAGGAGTTATTTGGCTACTTAGAAACGCTTTGAAACAATCCTCTTACTACTTTTACCAAGACTGAACATTTGATTGCTTTGGTTAAAAAAATGTTGGATGAGGCCAACAATCTTCATATTATGGATTATGATTTCATGTGTGGGTTGGGTTCTTTTGAGTCATCTTTGAAGAGGAAGAAGAGTTTCCTAAACCCAAAAAAGAGAAGAAAAAAGGCAAACAAAATGCAAGATTATAAATTTATTTGAATATTGTTGCAGATGAAGATGAACCATTTGAGTTTCAAAAACTCAACAAGCGAGGTCGCCTTTGCTCCAACAATGCATGGTTTTCTAGGTTTGTTGTGATATATTTGTTTTGAAATTGATTTTAATATTTAATAGTGTATCATATGTATATATTGTATTATTGTTGTGTTGAATATGTTCATGTATGTTTGATAGGTGGTGAGGCTATGTTTGTTGATTTGGGAAATTTGTCCCAATTGTCAATTAAGGCCAGTAAATAACCCCATGCATTTACATTCATTATTTTAATACATTAATTGTTTAGTATGTAATGGAAGATGGATTTCATCGAGTTGTTCCATAGTTTCTTTATGCTTGCATACATTAGTGTCTAATCATGAATACGATATCTAAATTGGAAGAAAAGTGACGACAATGTAACAAAATTTGCAGCGGAAATGCAATGGAAATGTAACAAAACATGTAAAAAATAATTTTACCTGTATTTTATAACTGCTACTTGCTAATTATGATATATTATTGGAGAATAATATATATTACGAAAAAAAAGATTCTGTGTTTTCTAACTATGATTTTTCACATCAATGGCAATGGGTGTTAGCAATGGTGAGCCAATGTGTCACCAACAGTGAGGGGGAGAATGCTAGCCACAGTGAGGGGGAGAATGTTAGAAACGATGAGGGAGTGAATGTCAACAAGAACACATCATTCACTCTTAATATAAGGCTGAATGGGGGCATACATGAAGATTTCTAATACTATAATCATTATGTCTTGCTTCATCAAGGCAAAGATACCTTTCTATTTTCCAAATCTCATTCCAGAATTCAACCTCTTTTATTTTTCAAGCTATAGGAATTTTATTATATCCTTAATGGAAGCCACATCATTGGATAATGAAAATTAAGACTGATCCAATTATTCCCACACTATTCCAAGCAAAAAATATAGTTAACAACCCTTGTTAAGGTTATCTTGCTGGTGAAATGGATCTCTATCCGCTATTCATTTTTTTGAGGCATCCCACCTTACTTTACATCCTTCTTGTGCAAGAGTCTCCAATATTTGAATCTAGTCTATGCAATATGCAATGATATGATGCATGTTCCTGGCGATAATATCCGCTTCCTCTAAGGAACTAGCCCACTCTTGATGTTATTTTATCACCTATACAGGTATATTTTATTCTCCTCTAACCCACAGATCATCTCAGATTTTTCTTTAAAAATTTAAAGAGATACCACCCAACTAGCCTGATTTCTCAAATAAGATATAAAGGCTCTCAATTAGACATCCCCTACATAAGGGTTGGGATTCCATATTTTTTTTAAAGACAACAAAACATTGTGTTGGTACGATTCACAAAGAAAATATTTTTCTCGATTTGTACAGGCCCTGTATACTTCTATGAATCCATTTGTGGTATCAATCTAGAAAGGGTTATTGGTGATGATAAGATTCTCTTTAAACATCAAAAATATTTCCATCAAGTACACGTCATAATTGGTTGAAGGATCCCTGCAACTAAGTACACCACCCATTAACTTTCTAAGTTGTTTCTTCTCATTCTCCATCCTGGTCACCTTCTTTTGTAGCTCAACTACTGTGCTTTTATTTTCTCATTTAAATTTGTTTATATATTCTTACCATCTCTTGCAAGGGTAACATATTATATTTGCATGCTCATGCAAAGGTATTAATTTTTCCTTATAAGAGGGTATCCACAAGGCTAATTTATCCTTTGTTTCTTTCATCAAAGGATTTGGTATCTCCACCTAAAGAAACTTTTCCTCTACCATCTTTTGTTTTGGTTCCTCATCCTTTATTTACATAATAGTGTCTTTGGTTATTTTCTTTCCTTATTCCTCACAGAAGGCCATCAACTGGGCCAATTTATCCTTTGATGCCTTTATCAAAGGATTTTGGATGTCCAGCTGAATAGCATTTTCCTCTACCATCCTTCCTACTGTACAAGTAGAACTGTGAGCTATGTATGGTTCTCGATCCTTTTTTTACACAACAATGTCATGGGTTTTTCTTTTTCCAAGGGGTATATTTTATTGGACCCCAAGAGAAGGTATATCCATGATACGCACAGTTAGGGAGTATGCAACTTGGGCCAAGCAATTTAATCTTTCAAAAGATTCTTTTTATCTCAACTCATCTGTTAGGGTTTTAAAGTTGTTTTTTTTTTTCATCTGGAGAACCTTATTCTTCCTTAACAACAATATATATATAGGAATATATGAAGGGGTACTTACTATTTTAACGCACTTGTTTTTCAATTTTGGTGTGGTTGCTTGGTCCTCCTCATCATCCCATATAACAATGAAATTGAGGCGAGGCCTTCTCCTCCATACATTGGGGCTACTTCTTGTATGTATTCATGGAATGTGATTATTGTTTCTATTGGTTCTTGTGTATCGATAGGGGAACCTACTCAACTAATTATTTTGTGTCATCAAGGTGACCGAAACCTTTTTCCATGAATCCTTGCTCCACGCATCCTTGCTCCATGACTTCTTGTTCCATCAATACATCCTGTAGATGCTCTTATGTAGAATTAGTGGAAACCTATAATAGCCCTGGTTAAAAGTTCATGTAATAAAGTTAATAAAGGGAAAAAAAACCAAGGTCATGGAACAGGTATTCCAAGCTGAATGTTGGGTAAAACGTCCTAGTAGGTGTTCATTTTGCTTATTATGGCTAAGGAAATTGGAAAAGCCTATGGCAAAGGCATTGAAAAGGAAAAGAGGGATTAATTGGCATTTTATTTATGAAAATAATGGAAAATAGGAGAAAAGGAAGGTGAAAGGTCACAAGTTTCATGTGAAAAGTAAATTGAAGGAAAATAATGGAAATTGAAGAAAATAGAGGCCTCGGTGATAAAAAGGCTTATGAGTATTAGTTCATGGATTTGGTCAGTGTTACCTTTTGCCAATTTAGTTTTGGAGCTCTCTCTCTATTCTCTCTCTCTCATACTCTTGCACACTTAAGAGTATTCTAGAATAACACTAGCATTGGAGAAAGGAAGGAAAAGGAAGGACAAGGAAGCAAAGGGAAGCAAGGATCAAGCAAGGAAGAGTTGGATCAAGTGGCTATGACAAGATTATTTGCAAGTATTGAGTTGCATGTATGATTTACTTCCTAGTTTTAGCATTCATGGTATATGCATGTGTGTACTTGGTTCCCTTGTTGCAATTGGCATTGGTTTTTCTAGGTGTGACAATGGTTTTTAGCCTTTCCTTGCCATTTCCAGATAGTCATGGTGTGATTTGGTTCTTTCATTTGGTTGAGTTAGATTGTTGGATGGTTTTGGAACTAGGTGAGGTGGCCTCATAAAAATTCTCAAGTGCTTAGGAATCCATTGACTGGTAATGGTGAGATACACGGTAAAGCTTGAGGGTGGAGACGTGAAAATTCCTCAAGGTATTGGTGAAGAAATCCAGAGGCATCCATTCTTCTTTAGGGCCTAGTGATCCCTTGATTGGTATTGGTGGGATTGTGGTAAAGCTTGGTAGTGTATGTTTATTGTTTGGCATAGGAATCCCTTGACCAGTAATGGCGGGATTGTGGTAAATCTTGGTTATATAGATGAAGGTTTATGGCCTAGAAATCCCTTTATAGGTAATGGAAGGATATGCGGTAAAGCTTGAGGAAGCCCTGGTTGGTTTTGTTGTGCGTCCCATGTTCATGATTGGAATATGGCACGAGGGTGATTGGCTAAAATAAAGATTTGGTTTAGCCCAATCTATGGTCAGGTGGTACGTGGAAGTCCCTGACTTTGGAATATTTTCATATGCTAATAAGAGCTCTTTTAATCTTGTATTTCATGAGTATTTATACTTTTTATTACGTGGCTTTAATGGTTGTTCTCTTACTATTATTATTCTGGTTATATGTTGGTTATAAGCATGATTTCATGACAGATTCTAGTTATGGCTCTCAACATGTTTTGATTGATAAATGAATGGTTATTGAATGCATGAACTAATAGATGTTATTGTAACTATTATGAGAGGGCATTAGACCTTCTTGATAATTCTTAGATAAGAATGATATCCCTATATTCATATATGTACATATGACCTCTGGATTACATGTTCATGATGTGTTTGACGAAATTTCTCTCATGTTCAAGCCTGGTTAGGTCAAGTTCTTGTCTACATTTTGTGTTAGAGGCTTTTTCCTTTTGTCATTTATCATTGTGGAGAGTTCTATCAAGTTCTGGGCAGTGGTTTAGATACTAGTCCTAAAAAAGTAGCTTAGCTCTTGTAGTCGCAAGCACAAAATTGGGAGAAAAAGACTGTAGTCGTTCCCTTACAGGTTTATGCATGTGACTGGAGGGTTACAATTGAATTTAGGCAGCGTTATGCTAGTGTCTAGGAGTCCATATTAGTGAAATGGTAATTTAACTCAGGGTTTGGACACCTAGAAGGGTGGTTTAGCTCTTGGGAGTCCTATAGCACCTAAGAGAGGATAGAAAAGTTTTGATTTGTCGACTCCATTTACTTAAGGTGATCTAGCAGGTTGATTCATATCATAGTAACTACTCATCACATTTACCCCGGTAGGCTGGTTAAAGTGGGTAGATATGGGTGGGGTGGTTACATGGTGGTATCATAGCTCCTGGGTTCATACACTTGGACTGGATGGGAATAATGTGTTTTTCATGCATGCATGTTAGTTGTCTATGTGATTGTTATACATGCATTAGGATAGTTAGTGTTGCAGTTTGTGTCATCGTGATGTTGTTGGTATGTTATGATTCTAATCTGTTAGCGGAGATAGATCAAGAGAAGTAGATTATTAGAGGGAGGTTGCAACAGTGAACCTCGAGGTAAGAGCAGATCATCATCCATATATTGTATGTTTTTGATCTGAATTTAAACATGAATTAAACAAATTACATATATAACCATAAATACAGAGATGCAACAAAAATAACAGTTCCTTTCATTAATATCAAATAATGAAATATGCTTACAAACAGAATGAAATGAGACTAGCTCGAGCAATGGTAGCTTATCTCTAAGAAGATATGTGGTGGCTACATGCCTATGAACTGAGTTACAATGAGGCTTAAGGGCCTTTTTATTATTGAACAATAAGAGAAAATCCTAAAAAAATGAAACCCTAACCCGAGGAGATGTAACACCAAGAGTTTATGGGCGTCGTTGGGGTTAGTTGGGTAGCCGACTTCCCAAGGTTGTAACTTGGTCATATTATCTCCGTTTGAGACATGATACCTCGTTGGAAAGATCTCTCCGAGGAATACAACTGAAAATGTGATTTCAATGAAATCACCTAGATTTCAATGAAATCACCTAGATTTAAATGAAATCATCTAGATTTCAATGAAATCATCTAGATTTCATTGCCAAAAAAATGTCATTTAGGGCCTCAAACAGATCTAGAAGTTCAACAAAAATAGTAAACTGTGCTACAATTAAGGAAACTGAAAAATTGAAAGAAATAATGGTGGGGGTCCAAGTGTAATAGGCGGGTGGCCGCCAATACCCCCTGGATCATTCCTCCCCCCTTAGGAAACAATGGTCTCCATTGCGTTGAGTTCCTCCATGAGATGAGGAAACTTCTGCTGAACTTGGTCCCTAGTAAGCCATTTTCCTTGGTGCAGGAGTTGGCCAAATTTGAAAACTTGATACAGTTGTATATTCTTCTGGTGAGTGTTCTTGATCTGCATGTCCATGGTTCGATCAGTCGTAGCTTGTTCTATGCAAGTTTAACTCTGTTGGTGTGAGTTGTTCTACAATGTTAGATGTGTCCAATAATGGTGGAAAGTATGGCTGAAGGCGATCCACATTGAACACTAGGTGCAGGCCAAGGAATGGGGGAATGCTGAGCTCAAAATCATTATCTCATACAGCCTTGGTGATGGTGTATGGCCCATATCGAAACGGGCGAATCTTGCAATGGGACCCATTGGTGGGCTCCAGTATTGCAGCAATAATGCTGCAACTCCTGGGTCTTCCTTCTTTACTTTTATCAACCCGGTAGTTCGTAACAAATTTGGAAGCGACGGTGTTGTATGCACAAGTACTAGCTCTCACTGCAGGCTGTCACTTGATCATCTAGTGCAAGTGCACCAGGAGCTTAAGCCAACTTCTATGAGTTCTCAGAAGAAGCTTTTACTGTGATGTAAGAAAGCTAACTCTAAAGGGGCTATTCTACTTACAAAAAGAGAAGGAAAACTTAAATGAAACACAAACCCTAGCAAACCTACTAACCCTACTTTTGCAAGAAAAGAGATGGAAACTAATGAAGTGAGTGCCATTAACTACTAAAAAGGTAAATTGCATTTATTCAAGCTACTTTTGAAAAGAAATGAGAAGAAATCATCTTTTTTTACTTTTGAGTGTTTTTATGTGGAATTATTATGCTTGTGATTTATCTGGCTGTGACTGTGCAGAGGTTTGGTGGCAAAGGAAGATGGAGTTGGCTTTTACAGAGGGTGAGAAAGGTATGGAGAGGTCCTAAGAAGCCCATAGTACCCTTCTGAAGACTTTCATTGCAATCAGAGTTCAAAAAATCACTCACAGGAAATTCTACAGGAGGCTGCAGGGGATCTACAGGAGGTTCTACATGAGGATCTACATGAGGAGACCGAAGCTGTTTTTAGGGTTTTGAAGGTAGAATAAGGATGAGAAAGGGGAAATTAAGGCTAGATGAAGGTGTTGAGGTGTCTAGAACTCATTAAGGAAGATGAGGGATGAATTTGATGGTCAGATTTGTTCAAATGGCAAGAAAGCAACTTTATGGAAAAGAATGTAGAAATTAGGGTAAATTGGCAAATTGTTGTGAATGAGTTGGGAAATCTAGGAGAAGTGAGCTGGTGCTGGCTGTTTTGTGGAGGCATGGTGAACCGAGATGTCCTGCAAGAGATATACACATTTACTTATCAAAACTTGACCAAAGAAAGAACTAAAAACAAAGTTTTGTCTAGTTTGACCTAATTGTTGACCTACAAATAGAAAAATGCAGAACAATACCTTATGAATAGAAAAGAATGTGAGAGAAATATGGAAAAAGAATATGAAGTGATCTAAGAAACTGAATCTGACCCAATATTAACTTTTCCAAATCAAGTTATCACACTAGCAGTTGCATGGAAGAGCAAAACTGTGTTTTTGGTGGTAGTAGCAGTGCCTTGACCTCAAATCATAGTCCCAGGAAGGGAGAAAGGAGATCAAGACCTAATATTGGCCTTTTTGAATCTTATTATGTCACTGCAACAACCTACTTGAGAAACTAAAACAAAACAACTATACTAACCATCAAAAGAAACCTAATCTTACAAAGTAAAATGAATCTATGCAACAAAAATTAACTCATGAATGGAAGCAAAAGCATATAAGTACACAAAGGAGGTGTTGGGAAGCTTGGGTTGGGCCCTAAGCCAAGAGATTCAACCCTTTGAAAGAGATCAGTGCTGGCTCAAATATTGTTTCATCTTCATTTATCAAAATAGCAGTTACATCACATCAACTGTTCTAAAAAAGAACTCGGAAATAAGCTGACCAATGTGCTGCACAAAAGTGCGAAAATATACTAAGAACTAGCTAACCTACTGAGGCTCAAAGCATTCTTATTTATACAAATGGGGACTTCCAACAGTCCTCCTAAAATCAAGGAACTCGGCTTCGTAGAACTGAATATAAACAACAATCTTACTTGACTTGCTCGACTGCCCCTTGGAATCATCAATGCGGGCCTTTGTGCTCCGAGTTGTTGTTGAAGGATTCGAGGAAAGGGGTCATTAATGAAGGTGACACACCCCCCTACAAGTCCTCTTCCCTGTTTTCCTCGAGTTTGGCTACCATTTGCTCATTTATTCCTTGTCTTTGTCCAAAATTGTCCAAAAAATCTGCATAAAACACTTATTAGACTACATGGCAAAGTGACTAACCCAATTCACTCTATTAGCATAAACATATTCAAAAACATGCAACAAAATAATGAGAATGGTGGATTAAGTTGAAATAAGAGGCAGAATGAGCCCATATAGTTACCCATTTTTGGGGCTCATCACCCAGCGAGGTGCTCCTTCTGCAAAGGTAACTAAACTTTGTCGCCCACCTGGAACTTGTGTGGCACCCAATGTTGATCATGTCATTGCATGTACTTAGCATTGGCTTTGTCAAATATGTCATGGACCTATTGATGGATGTGTTGAATGTGCTCAATGAAGCCACCTGATGGTGTATGGTTGTGGGAGTGCTATGGTCGGAAATCCCAGCTGCTTCATGACCTCTGCTGCAATGAGGTTCTTTTGGCTCCCGCTGTCGACAATGAGCTACAGCAGGGAACCCTTTACCCACATATGGGAGTGGAAGAGATGCTCCTCCTCCTCTAGATCTTTTGGTTCCTCCTTTTGGATCTTTGTGGTGGTGACTATGGTGTTGGGCTCTGCATTAATAATCTGCTTGCCTTTGTCATTCCCCTTGTCAGGTTCTGACTCAAAGTCGGAACATGCATCTGATTCTGAAGCCTTCATCTCAGCCACCAGCGATTGCTTGGCCTGACACTCACTTGTGTTGTGGGTGGAGCTCTTATGGAGCTCACACCATTTTCTTGTGTCCTTCTTCGGCTTCATAGTGTTGTCCTTTTCTTATGGCCTTGGCGGGTTGTCTTGGGCCATCTTGCCTTAGCTTTGTCCTTTGTTCTATAGTTTAGGGGCACATTTCCCTTGCTTCAGATTCATAGATCCAAATCCTCGCTTCTTCTATTTAAACTTCTTCTCGATCTTGACGACATATCGGTACATCGTGCTGAGCGAGTAGAAATCCAGGAACTCCATCTTGTCCTGGATGTATCTATGTAGACAACCGCGATCCTTGAGTACCAAATGTTTCTCATAATCCTTGATACCCAAATTCGTGCGAAGGGTATGAAAAAAATTGGTAAACTCTGATACATCTTGGTCCCTTCTCTACTGCAGCGTGGTCGACTTTATGTATTTGTCCTCGTAGCTCTCGACAAGGTAGTATTGATCCTTGATGGTGTCCCAAAATGAATTCCAAGTGGGAGCGGCTAAAAACCGTGAGGTCGTACTTTCATCCTTCTGCTCACAATAGGTTTCCCACCAGTCCTTGACATGGGGGGCGGCTTTGAGAAGAGAAAAAGTAATATTTTCTTGGTTGGAAAAATCATGAACAAAAAAATATCCTTTTAGTAGATTCAACCATTTATCTATGGCGTCTACATCTATTTGGCCCTCAAATATGAGAATTTCAAAGTTTACTTGTACCCTAAAATGTGTGGAGCCTCCAAAGTGGCTGTTGGATGTGGATGTGCTGCCTGTGGGCAACCGTTGAAGGACTTGGCAAAAGTTATCCATCATTGCATTCCTTTGTTTATCGAGGGCCTCCTAGAGAAATATTTTGATAGGATCTCTTGCTCCCTCGTCTTTCTTTCTTCCCCCATGGGAGGCCGTTGGGATTTATGAGGTCTTGCAAAGGTTGAACCAATTCAAGCCCTAACTCCTTATATCCCAACCTCGTTGGGGACATGCAAAGAAAAACAGAGAAAGATCATACTGCTTTGATACCACTAATCCGAATTTAAACATGAACACAAAAAATTACATATATAATCATAAATACATAGATACAACATAAATAACAATTCCTTTCATTAATATTGAATCATGAAATATGCTTACAAGCATAATGGAAATGAGACTAGCTTAGACGATGATAGCTTATCTCTGAGAAGAGATGTGGTGGCTACATGCCTCTGAATTGAGCTACAATGAGGTTCAAGGGCCTTTTTATTATTGAACAATAACATAAAACCATAAACAACTAGAACCCTAAACCGAGGAGATGTGACACCAAGAGTTTATGGGCCCCATTAGGGTTAGTTGGGCAGCCAACTTCTCGCGGTCATAACTTGGTCATATTATCTCTTTTTGATGCAGATGATACCTCGTTGGAAAGATCTCTTCGAGGACTATGACTAAAAATTAAATTTCAATGAAATTGCTTGGATTTCATTGCCAAAAAAAATGTTGTTTAGGGCCTCAAAACGACTGCAGAAGTTGAGGACCCAAAAAACTGCCAAAAATAGTAAATTGTGCTACAATTAAGGAAACTGAAAAACTGAAAGAAACAATGGTGGGGGTCCAAGTGGAATAGGTGGGTGGCTACCAATATCCACCTGGATCATTTTTTCATGTAGGCATGATGATTAATGGTTGTTATATGTATTCTGTCATTCCATTGTTATGGTGGTTACATGCATGATAAATGTTAGTTGTTCAGTGTAGTCATATGCACATGTGTTAGATAGTCATGAATGATAGTCACTTTATGTTATATGCATTGCAGATGTTAGAACTCATGAAATTTCTCTTGGCTATGGGAAAGAAATTCCTAAGGTAACCTTTACAAACCAATCTTACAGATTGAGGGCTAGCGCCTTCAATCCAGAGAGGGCTCTCTCTGACAACCTAATCACTAAATTTAGCAATTGCTTGTACATTCACACAATGGCTAGTTCTTCAATTGAGTCATGTTGAAGTGGGGTTTGGTTGGGAATGAGGGAGATAGTCCATTGGGAAATGGATTCAACAAACTAGGGTTTAAGGAAACTTATCAAGATATTGGTTGTATGATCAAGGATTGACAAAGGAAAGGTAGATGGCACATCCTAGGCATTTAAAGTCATTATTGTTGTTGAAAGAGGAAAATAGAAAAACAATCCACTACAATAAGGCATATGAAATGAATCCTAAAGTAGGTTTAAAATATAGGAGTGAAAATATTTGAATCTATGAGACAGAACATCAAAAACCAGGATGAATTATGTAACATTTATTCTAACTCAAATATCATAGACATTACATTCAAATGATATTACAAAGAGGGAAACATTGAAACATGTGGAAAATACAGACTAAGATACCATCACATGAATGATTGTGTCACTGATCAAAATCTTCTGATCTTGGCAAACTGTAAATTAATAAAGCTTTCAAAACACACAGACAACAAAATATCTTTACATCAAAATCCAACCTTTTTTTCCTCATTTTTCATGTAATATATAGGGAAAATACATATAATATAAGATCCATAAAGTCTAGTTATTTTACAAGGTTTTCAACACGTTCTTCAACAGGGATATGGCTAGCTCTCCCTTTGTTCCCTGAGCTAGGGTTTGGACATAAACTTTAGTTTGGCCTCTCCTTGGTCTTTTGGGTGCAAGTCATCTCATGTTTCTATGTCTCAATTGTTCTACCTGCTTGTTTAGCTCATGAGTATATAGTATTTTTATCAGGTCGTGATGACAAATATCACAAGTTTGTAGCTCAGGTCTGGTTCTATATTTGTTGGAAATCTTCCACAAAATTTTATGAAAAAATAGAGCAAATTCATCTTACTAAAACCAGCTAAATGACATAAAAACCTCATTTGATACAAATAAGCCTTAGAGCACTTGCCTTCATAGGTGAAGAAGAGTTGCATAGTCCTAAGAGAATTAAATCATTCAGGCTTCATCTTGTTCTAGAGGAATCCTATGTTCCAGTCTTGGTTTTAACATGCTTCCTTCAAGAAAAAGTTCAAGTCCACATTCTTTAATCTCCGCTTTTTAAAACACCTTTCACCCTCAGCAGGAAAACCCATGACCTGTGCATTGGATTCCTTGGTGACTGAAAACTGTAGGGTTCTAATTCATGCTGTACTGCCATCAAAAGAGTATATGAATTCATGACACCAACTTAGGTTGTCTCCATTGAAGCATTGGAATATCGATTCCCAACCTGCATTTCGGAACATAGCCAACATTTATGGTTAAACTTCAAAGTACATTCCATCATGCTCAAAACGCTTCACATGACATGATCGAAAGATATTGCAAATGTTTATTACACTACAAATTCCTCTACAACCTTGAGTCACCCTGGTCATATGTTACAAACTACTCTAGAACTTTCCTATGCATTGTAAACAAATTTCTAGGTTTGCTAGAAATTACCATTTTAGGGTAAACTAGGCATTTTAGGGTTTGATTTTAAACTTATTTCTTGGGTTTCAAAATGAATCTAGCTATCAAATAATGGATGAAAAGGGATGGGGATTTGTGAAAAACACTTAGGGAGTTGAAAGATAGGTATCCACAAGGAATACCGATGAGCAAAACACGTTGGTGACCACATAATTTTGATTTGGATAGGAATTCCAAGGATTTTTCTAAAGAAGTGTATAGATCCAAAATACAATAGGTACCATAAGGATTGAAGTGATAGGAGATATTCTAGACATTAACAACCCAAAAGTGGAAGTTGGAGTAGAAAATATTAGTGTGGGAGATGCCAGAATGGAATCAAATGGTCACAAAATGAGTAGGCTAGAAATCAAAGCTATAGAGGTGACTATGAAAAGCCTCAAGATGAAGGTTCTAAGTTTTAAGGAAGATACTATTAGACTAGTAAAATAGCAGCAGTAGCACAATAATAATATTTTATAGAGTTTAAATAGAATTCAGTAGGAACTAGACCAATGATTTAAGTCTAAGAAAGCTTGAGAAACTAAGCACAAATTTGGTAAATGAGGTGCTAGTGTTCAAGAGAGGCTAAGAGTGATGACCAAAAGTATTTATATGCTAAAAAAAAAATCACATAAGAGAGGTTACACCACCTAAGAGATAAACATCATCCATAGCATATCACCTATGAGAAGGTCCAAAAAGAGAAGGTCTCATAGGGGTAACTTACAAGGTGAGTTGAAGAAGGTTAAGCATCACATCTTAAATGAAGAGCACAAAAAGAAAGAACAGGTTGAGGTTTGGTTGTTTGAGATGCAGAGTTATTTGCAATTGTTTAATTATTCTTCAAACATGGAATCTTGAATTTCTATATACCATTTGAAAGGAAAGGCTCACCTTTGGTGGGAACAACTCAAGGAAGTGAAGAAAATGGATGAAAATATGTGACATGGTGGAAATTTAAGGAATATTTTTGAAGGAAATATTTATCTACACACTATTACGAAAGGAAAATGCAGGAGCTTTTTGAATTGAAGTTGGACAACATAAGTATGGAGGAATATGGCTGAAATTTCATGGAATTGCTAAGGTATGTTGGATTTATCAAATGTGAGAAGATGAAAACCTAGAGATATATTAGTGGGGTGCCTTAATTATATGCCAATAGGCTTAAATTTGATGAGCCTAAAACCTTGGATGCAACCATGAGGAAGGTTGAGTAGTTATATGAGAAGAATAAGAATAAATCAGTTGTACAAAAAGCATGGGACAATAAGAAGAAGAGTTTCCTGGAGAAGAGAAAGAAGGGGTTTAAACCCTCATCCTTTAGGAATGAGACACAAGTGAAACAACAATTAGCTCTAGCTATCAGTGAATACGAGAGCACTAGATTTTCTAGCAAGAAACCCTTAGCCCAATCTATCAAATGTTGGGGTTGTCAAGGATATGATAAAGTTCAAAATTGCCTTATAAGGGTGGAAGTAAGAAGACAATGCACAATATGCATGCAGTTGATACAATGGAGGAAGTGGGTAGAAACATGTCGAGGATCTATGTTGCACTTGATAACAAGCAAGCTGAACACCAGGTACACATGATTGAAATCAAAGTTAAATTACACAATTAGCCAATTACTATTTTCATTGATTCAGGAGCTAGTCATAGTTATATTAACCATAAATTGGTAAGAAAATTTAAGTTGGAAAAGTTCAAGCACTGAAAGGCATGTCTAGTTCAATTCCTAACTTTTATTTTTTTCAGTGAGCATCAAGAAAACATTTCATAGCGCCAATTGTAGACTTGAGATAGACTAATTTCGCTGCAAAGAAATTAAGGAAATATTAGGGTTAGGTGAAATGAATTGATTTGACATGCCCCTAGGATTATATAGAAATTGATACAAAACATTTTATAGGCCCTTTACATAACCATGAATTTTCATAATGAACTTTATAAATATAGATTTTGGACCTTTTAGGGAAAGGTGCAAATTTGATGCTAACAACATTCACATGCATGATAATTATGGTCATTTCATTTAATATCTTGATGTTATATGTATCATGCTAATCTGGATTGGCATGTGTCAATGATTATGGGTATGGTATTCAAGTATGAGTTGACATACTTGTGATATTGTGTTATACTAATATGGACTAACTTGTGCAAATGTGATAGCCTCCCCTAAGATATATTGAGGTAAGATTTTGATTATGTCATCTATTCGATTTATCTAACATGGTATGTTTACAGGATGTTTGAATGTTTGATTAATTACATGATATGGGTATGTGTCTATGCGATTTCATGTGGGAATAATCTTGTTTTGAGGCAGTGGTTCTAACACATTATGTGCTGAGATAATTGATATGCACTTGAATGAAAGTGGGTGCTAGTTGTTGTATTATGACTATGATTGTGAGTTGACTATTGATCATGATATGGTTGTGATTCTTGGTAAAGGTTGATTTCAAATTAATAGACATGATGTTTTGATCTTTTGAACATGTGGCTAACATGTGTGAATAGTTGAGAGGAAACATGCTTGGTATCAACATGCTGAGGTAACAATTGATTTGTTTATATAACTAATAGATAGGTGATGTGATAATACCTAATAAGAATCAATTGTAGTAAGATAAAAGTTAAAAGAAAGGAATTGGATGAGAATTCCTTTGGCTATGTTTGGACACCACAATTCCAAATGAAAGAGTACTTTGTGTAACAACCCCAGGTTAAAAGTTCATGTAATAAAAGTTAATAAAGGAAAAATAAGACCACAGTCAAGGGACACTTATTCCAAGCTGAATGTTCGGAAAAATATCCTAGTGGGCATCACTTGATGTGTTTATGACTAATGGGAAATTGGCAAAGACTTTGAAAATGAAAAAAGGCATTATTGGTATTTTATTTATGAAGATAAAGGAAATTAGGAGAAAAGGGAGGTGAAAGGTCATAGGTTGCATGTGAGGTCGAAAATGAAAATAATGGAAAATTAAAGAAATTAGAGACATGAATAATAAAAAGACATCAGAGCATCAATTGCTAGACCTTTGTTAGTTTAGTTTTTGAATTAGTTTTCAGAGAGGAGAAGATCACCAAGAGGAGAAGGAAGGAAATCAATAAAATAAAGGACAAGGAAAGAAAAGGAAGGACATGGAAACCCAAGGAAGGACAAGGAAAGCAAGGGAAAGCAAGGATCAAGAAAGAATCAAGCAAGGAAAATTTGGATCAAGCAACTTCACTAGGAATACTTGCAAGTAACAAGTTGCATGTATGATTTTCTATCTAGTTTTGGCATACATGGTATGTGCATGCTGGTATTTGGTTCTCTTGTTGTCATTGGCATGGGTTTTACTGAGTTTGAAAATAGATTTTAGCCTAGCCTTTCCATTTTCGGATAACCATGGTGTGATGGGGTTGTTCTCAAGAGTTTTGGATTGCTAGAAGATTTTGGATCCAGGTGAGGTGGTCTCACAAAAATTCCCAGAGGCCTAGGAATCCCTTGACCAGTAATGGTGGGATACATGGTAAATCCTGAGGGTGGAGACGGGAAAATTCCTCAAGGTATTGGAGAAAAATTCTGAGGCATCCAAGCTTGGTTTGGTTTTGATATCTCGACACCGGTTTAGGTGAAGTCATGGTATGGTGAGGGTGGAGTGGTTTAACTCCTGGATTCCCTTGGTTGTTTATAAATTGGTTTATCTCATGAGATCCCACATTCATGATTGGAATATGGTACGATGGTGATTTCCTGAAAGAAAGATTTGGTTCAGCTAATCTATGGTCAGGTGGTACGTTGAAGTCCCGAACTTGGTTGATTTTTTCTATTTTTAATAAGAGCTAATTTCCTCTTGCTTTTGTTGAGTAAATGTACTTGTTACTATGTGTCTCTAATGGTTGTTCTCTCATTGTTATTTATATGGTTATATGCTAGTTATAAGTATGATTATTTGATAGTTCTTAGTCATGGTTATAAGTATGAATTAATAATGAATGCAAGACCTAATTGATGTCATGACAACTTGTTGTAGTGATTTTTTGAGATAAATCCCATCCATATTGACTTGAAAATCGACGTTTCAAACCTGCAACTATGGTTCATCATTAGGATAAAAGTGTGTGAGGAAAACTGATCTACCTAGGTATTAATAGGAAAATGGTTATAGGGTAATAAAAATCGCTGAGCAAGAAAATGATCATAATAGAGTAACTTGAGAAATTGACCGACAAATGGAATGATCATGATAGAATTTGTAATTATTAAAAAATGTAATGAATAAAATTGTTTGTTGAGACTCATAAATGAGTGAATAATATGATATAATTTTAAATAATTAATGTATTTTATAAATTTCAAGAACAATTAATGTATTTAATTTTTAATTTTATAAAAAAAATTATATTTATAAATAAGGGATTAGGGTTAAATTATTTTCGAAATAATATACAAAATAGTAACTAAACAAGAGAGTAAGTTAGAAAATGAAACATGGGTTAAGAGGTATCAAGGTTCCTAGATTTGGATTTTAATGTAGGGATCCAATTTTTACTTATGACCCAAGCTTCATCCTTGTTGGGGTTTTTGGATGTTTATTAATTTCAATGGCATTGTTCTTGAAATTTATAAAATACATTAATTATTTAATATTATATCATATCCTAATCATATTATTCACTCATTTATGAATCTCAACAAATATTTTTACTCATCCTAAGATTATTTAACCCTAATCCCTCATTTTAAAATATAGTTCTTTATAATATTAATTATATATATATATCTAATATATATAAAATAAAAATAAAATTAACTACATTTAATTGTTCTTGAAATTTATAAAATACCTTAATTATTTAATATTATCATGTTATTCGCTCATTTATGAATCTCAACAAACAATTTTATTCATTACATTTTTTAATAATTACAAATTTTATCATGATCATTCCATTGGCAGGCCTATTTCTCAAGTTACTCCATTATGATCATTTTCTTGGTCGACCAATTTTATTACGCTATAACCATTTTCCTATTAATACCTAGGTAGATATGTTGTCCTCTCACACTTTTATCTTGATGATGAACCTTAGTTGCAGGTTTGAAATGTCGATTTCCAAGTCAATATGGATGGGATTTATCTGAAAAAAGTCACTACAACAAGCTAACAATCCCATAGATCTAAAATCTGAATTTATGACAACTAATGTGAGAACGCAGTGACCCTTCTTGTTAAACCTTAGGTAAGTTTTCAGACCATTATGTTCAAATTTTCATTTATGACCTATAGGTTGTAGGTTTACCAAGTGTTTGATGAAATGTCAGTCCCGGTTGGGGAAGGCCAAGTCAAGTCTTGGTTTCAGTTGGTTTACAAGCATTGTTTCTATGTCGTTTATGAGTTTTTTTTAATTTTCATGGAGTTCTGGGCAGAGACTAGGTCCTAGCCCTTGAAAATGGTCGTAATTCTTGCAGTCACTAGCATAGCACTAGCAGAAAAAGGCTATATCGCACTCAGGTAGGCTCATGAAAGTGACTGGAGGCTCTCAATCACTTGGAGGTCTTGGCAAGGGAGAGACTGGGGCTCCATGTTAGTGAAAACGAGAGTCATCTCAGGGGATGGACACCTGGAGGGGTTATGTTTCTCTTGAAGGTTTAGTAGCACCTAAGGGAAGTTAGTAAGGTCTCAAGTTGTTGACTTCATTTCCTTAACGTCATATACGAGGTTGAGTCTTGTCATAGTGACACTTAGTTCATGTTTACGCTGGGCAAGTCGGTGAAAGTGGGTAAATGTGGGAAGAGGTAGTTACAAGGTGGTATCGGAGCAGGTTGTGCTCTCTTGGGTAAAGTATGATGTTGTCAAGGTTATGGTTGTCATGCATGGGGTCATGGTATACAGTTGGCATGGTCATCCATGATGTTATTATGTTGTTATGTTGATATGATTATATGGATATGCTTATGATTATAAATGTACATGCTAATTTGGACTAATCTTTCAGATGAGATAAGCCTCCCCTTAACATCACTAAGGCATGGATTTGATTCTGGTATCTATTTGGTTTATCTGACATGTTACACTTGCAGGAAGAAAATAATCAAAGATGACGAGAAAAATGATAGAATACAGTTCCTATGACTCTCCCTATAGACCAGTTGGGTAGCAAGGAGAAGAGTGTTCTCCTGGTATAAAAAATACATTGAGGAGATTGAGGGAAGAGATCAGAAGTTGAAAATAATACAATGACAGGTTCATTGAGATTCAGGAAATGCTTGCAAAGGGTCAGGAGAAATAGGTATAGGTCAATGCAACAATCCATCAGAGCTTGTTAGAGTTATAGAGACAGGGACAATTGAGGATCATTCAAAAGCACGAAGATAAAACTAATGGAGCCTATGGTAGGTCTTGGTCCTGATACAGGTTGGATAGAGGATACACAGTTAGAGGTCGAAAATCATTGGATACACTTTACAGGAGGACTAGTATGTATGGGCATGATTCTAGTTCCTCATCCAGGAGACATCACCACAATCATCACTATCATCATCCTTATAGGAGGGGTGAATACTTACATGAGGAGTTCAAGAAAGTCAAACCTCCTACATTTGATGGAGAGATGAAAAAGGCAAAATATGAAGAGGCATGGTTGCTTGGGATGAAGAAATTCTCCAAATTTCATGGCTTCTCATAGAACATGAAAGCTTAGATAACCACCTTTAACCTTAAATGGAAATCATATATTTGGTGGGAAAATATGAAGAATTTCAAGGGAAATCAGGAAGACGAGTTGATTTGGGAGGAGTTTGAGAGACTCTTCAAGAAGTAGTTATCAGAGAGGTACTATGATGATGGATCTAAGGATTTTTACGAGTTGCAGATGGGTCCTATGATAAATGATGAGTACACTAGTAGGTTCCTGGAACTATTGAGGTATGTGCCTTATCTCAAGGATGAGAAGGCTAATATTCTTAAGTTCATCAATGGGTTTCCAACAACATATAGGGACCAAATTGAGTTTTATGAGCCTAGATGACTAGAGGAAACCATTTAGAAATTGAAGCATTGTTATGAGCATTCAAAGCGCAAAATTGAGCCTAAACATGACATGAAGGGAAATGAGAAAGTTAAAGGGAAGTGGACACTGAAGTAGGGAAGACACTAGGATGCAGGTGAGAAATAAAATGTGGATCCTTACAAGAAGTTCAATTCAATTAAAGGGGCATGGGTCACATCCTGGAGAGCAGTAGACTAGAGGTGATGGTAGAGGACCATTGTAGCATTGGATATGTGGCAAAGATCATCATAAGAAGAATTGTCCATTATACTAGGGAGGTGGGCCTTAGATATATAGTGCTTAGGAGGAACAGATAGATGGGGATGTTGGTCATAGTATTCCTTGGATCTATGCAACTATGGAAAACAAGCAGACATATAACTAAGAATCCATTATTGAGATAGATGGTAAGCTTTGTGGTAAAGTTATTTATATTTTGATTGATCCTGGATCTAATTATAGTTATGTTAATATTCACCTAGTGGATAAGTGTCGCTTGAGAAAAGAAGTGCATGCAGAGTCTTGGTTGGTGCAGTTGGCTACCGGTACTAAGAAGAGAGTGCATCAATGGGTAAAATATTGTGCATTCGAGTTGATTAGTATGTCTAAAACAACATATTTGAATGTACTTCCATTGGGATAATATAGTATTCTTTTGGGTATGGATTGGCTATATCTTTACAGGACCAAAGTAGATTTTTATGACAAGGCTATTAAGTGTTTGGATGATAATGGGGAAAATAGAGTCATGTAGGGAAAGAAGAAGCCTACGTCATTGAGGATGGTCACAACTATGCAGGCGAAGCGTAGTTATAGGAAAGGGTGTGTAATTTTTACAGTTCATATTTCTAGTGACAAGGGTAAACATGTTGAGGATGAAGAAATATTCAAGAGGTATCCTGTACTACAACAATTTTAGGATGTGGCCCCAACAGAGCTTTCGGTGTTGCCTTCCCATAAGGAAGTGGATTTTTCTATTAAGTTGGTACCAGGGACAACACCAACATCAAAATCACCTTACATGATGAGCACATCGGAGTTGGTGGAGTTGAAGTTGCACTTGAAGGAAATGCTTGATAAGGGATACATTAGGCAAAGTGTATCACCTTGGAGTGCACCAGTATTGTTCATGAAGAAGAAGGATGGTACTCTCAAGTTGTGCATTGATTACAAGAAGATGAACAAGGTGATGATCAAGAATAGATATTCATTGATGAGGATTGATGACTAGTTTGATCAGTTGAAGGGAGCATCAATGTTCTCAAATATTGACTTGAGATTAGGATACCATCAGGCACGCATCAAAGAAGAGAAAATCTAAAAGTATAGGACCAGGTATGGGAATTATGGGTTTGTTGTGATTCCATTTGGTTTGACTAATGCTCCAACTACTTTTATGTGCTTGATGAATAGTGCGTTGCATGCTTATCTGGGCAAGTTTGTTATTGTATTCATTGATGACATCCTGATATATTCTAAGAATGAGGAAGAGAATGTCAAGAATTTAGTAGCAATGTTGAGGTTTCTAAGAGACCATTAGTTGTATTCCAAGCCTAGAAAATTTGGTTTCTTTCAGACATACATTCACTACTTGGGACATGTTATCTCCAAGGAAGGCATAACAGTAGATCCAGAAAAGGTAAGAGTTATCATGGAGTGGGAAGATCCTAGCAATGTGGATGAAGTCAAATCATTCATGAGGTTATCAGGTTACTATAGGAGGTTCATTGGGAACTTCTCATGTGTTTCCTACCCAATTACATCATTACAAAGGAAAGGTAAGAAGTTTGAATGGACAGAGGAGTGTGCATCTAGTTTTGAACAATTAAAGAAGTTGTTGACGAATGCTCGAGTGTTAAATATTACAGATCCATATAAAGAGTTGGTAGTGTGTACAAATGCTTACAAGAGAGAGCTTGGTGGAGTCCTTATGCAGAAGGGACATGTGATATGTTATGAGTCTAGGAAACTAAATGAGCACAAGCAGAATTATCTGACTCATGACATTGAGTTAGTGGCTATTAGTCATGCCTTGAAGATGTGGAGATGTTATCTTCTTGGTAAGATATTTGTGTTGATGAGTGATCAAAACGGGTTGAGATATATATCTGACCAACCAAATCAAAATTCCAGGGAAGCTATATAGTTGGCCACAATCAGTGAGTTTGACTTCGAGATCAAATATATCAAGGGTAAGGAGAACATGGTTGTAGATTCTCTCACAGGAAGGTGCAGTTGAACCATGTTGCAACAATGAGCTCATATGGGACAAATTTATAGGATCTGATCTTACATGTAGGAACACAGGATGACAGGTACATGGAGCTTATGCACAGTCTACAATAGGGTACAAGTGACCAATATGTAGACTATTGTCTCATGAAAGATGGCTTGGTGAGATTTAGGCATAGGATCTATGTGTCAGATGATAGTGAACTCAAGCTTATCATGAGGGAGTTTCATGTAAAACTGTATTAAGGTCACCCAGAATACTAGAAGGAATTGAAAACAGTGAAGAAGTTATACTATTGGCCGAATCTAAAGAGGGAAATGTCAGAATTGGCGGCTAGATGTTTGGATTATCAGCAGGTGAAAGCAGAATGTAAGCATCTAGGTGGGTTTTTTCAGCCTATTCTAATTCCATAATGGAAATGGGAGGTCATTTCCATGGATTTCATCACAGGTCTTCCAAGGACATCGAGGTAGCATGATTCTATCATGGTTGTGACAGACAAGTTGAGCAAGGTAGCTCACTTCATTCCAAGAAAGACTACCTATTCACCTAGTGAGGTAGCTCGTGTCTTCATTAGGGAAATCATGAGATTTCATGGTGTTCCAAAGAATATTGTGTTATATAGGGATGCCAATTTCACTTCCAAGTTTTGGAAGGAGTTGTTTGCAGGTTTGGGGATAGAGTTGGCCTCTAGTATTAATTCTCATCCACAAACATATGGAAAAATTGAGAGGGTCAATAGGATACTGGAGGATATGTTGAGGATGTATGTGATGCACCAGCAAAGAATATGGGAGGAGTACCTTCCATTGGTTGAGTTTGATTATAACAAAGGTTATCAAGAGTCACTGAGGATGAGTCTGTTTGAGGCACTGTATGGGTGGAGTTGTAACACTCCCATCAGTTGGAGTGATCCAATGAATAGGGTAATTATTGGGTCGAACATGTTGGCAGACATGGAATAGAAAGTGCAGGTTATAAAGAAGAATCTAAAGGAAAAACAAGACAAGAAAAAGATTTAGGCAAACTTGCACAGGGTATTTAAGAAGTTCCAGGTTGGGGAGCATGTGTATTTGTGCATCAAGCCCAAGAAGAGATCCTTAAGGATTGGATCATCTACCAAGTTGGAACCATGGTATTGTGATAATTTTGAGATCCTTGAGAGGATTGGACCAGTGGCCTATATACTTGCACTACCACTTACAGTGAAAGTCCATGATGTTTTTCATGTTTCATTCCTTAAAAGATTTGTAAAGGATGTTGATCACATTATTGATTAGTCTGTATTCTAGGTGAGCAAGAAAGAGAATTCTAGCCAAAACCTTAGTGCATATTGCAATGGAAACATCTCATAATTTGGAACAGAGCAATCGAGAAAGTTAAACTAAATTGGAAGCACTTTGGGTCCGATGAAGCTACATGGGAGATGGTTGATCAGATTCAAACTATGTATCCTTCATTGTTTTTTGGTGGAGGCAAAAGAGTATTTGGTATTGTATATATTTATGTATGGTTTCTATTGAAAACACTGCCATGAGTTGTGTTATGAAGCTCCAATAAATGGTATGGTTGTCATGTTGTCCTGTTTACCATGATGGTTTTTCTTTTGAGCAGGTTGTTATTTTAAATACTACAACGAGTTGGGTTATAAAGCTCCATGGGCAATATATTTTTCTTTTCAACAATTTTTTTGGTTGTAGGTGTCACAGGACACCGAGGATGGTGTTCCCCTAATGGGGAGGGGTCTGTAATAGCTTTGGGTTAAACGTTCATGTAATAAAAATTAATAAAGGAAAAATAAGACCACGATGAAGGGACACTTATTCCAAACTAAATGTTGGGAAAAATATCCTAATGGGCATCACTTGATGTGTTTGTGGCTAAGGGGAAATTAGCAAAGGAAATGGAAAAGGCTTTGAAAAGGAAAAAATGAATTATTGGTATTTTATTTATGAAAATAAAGGAAATTAGGAGAAAAGGAAGGTGAAAGGTCACAAGTTGCACGTGAGGAGGAAAATGAAGGAAAATAGTGGAAAATTGAAGAAATTAAAGGCATTAATAAAAAAGAAGAAGTTAAAGAATTAGTTGGTCTCCCTTTGTCAGCTCTGTTTTGGAATTAGTTTTCATAGAGGATAAGAGCACCAAGAGGAGAAGGAAAGAAAGCAAGCAAACAAAGGACAAGGAAAAAAGGAAGGATAAGGAAAGCCAAGGTATGACAAGGAAAGAAAAGGAAATGAAGGATCAAGTAAGGGAAAGTTGGATCAAACAAATTTAGCAAGAATACTTGTAGGTTACAAGTTTTGTGTATCATTTCCTAGCTCATTTTGGCATGCATGGTATGTGCATGTTGGTATGTGGTTCTCTTGTTGTCATTGGCACGGGTTTTTCTAGGTTTGACAGTGGATTTTAGCCTAGCCTTGCCATTTCTGGATAGCCATGGTGTGATGGAGTTATTCTCGGTTGGAGCTTTGGATTGCTAGAATATTTTGGATATGGGTGAGGTGGTCTCAAGAAAATTCCCAAAGGCCTAGGAATCCCTTGACCATTAAAGGAGGGATGCACAATAAAGCCTGAGGGTAGAGATGGGAAAATTCCTCAAGGTATTTGAGAAGAAATTCTGAGGCATGCAAGCTTGGTTTAGTTTTGTGATCTCGACACCGGTTTAGGTGAGGTCACGGTATGTGTTGGGCATGGAATCCCCCCAAGGCATGTTTTGGGGCTTAAAGCCCAAGTTTTGACCAAGCCCATTGTAAAGACTCCGTTATTTGTGGGTGTGGTGTGCAAAGTCATAATAGAGTCACAAGGTTGTCTGCCCTTGTTTTTGTAATGTAATTTCATCTTGAAAGATCTACCCATGGCCCACGGACCATGGGATTGTATAAATAGAGTGAGGCTCTAAGTGTAGAAAAAGCATCTAAGGAAGCATGATGAGTCTATGGGATTGATGAAGGATTGAGTCAAGGGTAATTCATGTCTTTGGGTCATAGAGTAGGAGAAGGATCTGCAGCTGAGTGCGTAGAGGCCTAGTAGTCCACAGCTGAGTGCGCGGACCCCTGTAGCTAAGTGTGCAGGGCAGGTCGAGTTTGTATCCATTGGAAGCATTAGTAAAGAGAAGTTATATCATATTTCTATGTATCTTTTCCTTTTTTATGTATTATTGGGTATGAATTGCAAGTTTACTATTTATTTGTTGTGCGAACTCATATGAACGTGTGGTATAAATAAATATAAAATAAGGCATCCATTTATGCGAAGATAACTAACTGGTGTAAGAAGATAAGTAAGATCTCAAGTGTGACTTAGGGGAATAGTTCAGAGTGCTGCTCCAACAGCGTAGAAGTCCCACAGCCCCTGGTTAGGGCTGCGCGAAGGCGAATATATCAAGACGTGACATCCAGGTAAGTGCGCAAAGCAACCTGCACGCAAGGTCTAATAGCTGGACCAAATCAACCCCTCAGACATCTCAAGGGTGCGAAAACTTGGTTCCTGCACCCCCCCATACTACTTCGGGTGAGACCTCGATTCACACTCCACGGACCATTCCAAAAAGGGCCAATAGTACAGGGATTTGTTTGGCTAATTAACTCTGAACCTCGATCAGGCCCCTACAAGCCAACAAATGGTTTCGTTGGGGGGACTAGGATCTGCATAGAGATGTCTGATGCTGTATTACTGGAATCCAACTAAGAAAGGAATTAAAAATTGGTTGGATAGGAAGATTCATGAGTTCGCGGCGTAGGAGAACATGAATCCGTGACTATCAAAAGAAGAGTGGTTAGACTGCTACCTGTACACAAAGATCCATGAAATTTTCTTCACATATTTCCCTAGTGAGCTGTATGATTGGACGATAAAGCTAGTAGATAGCCAAGGAAGGTGAAAGCTCAACAAACCTATTATTTGGACCCCAAAATTGGTGCGCAGATTGGAAGTAATGGAGGATAAGAACGCGCATGCTGTTGATCACTAACTCGATTGAATTATAGGAGGATTCATCACTAAGTTCACAGTAGATACTTCAGTTAGCTATAGTAAGGCAAAACGATGCTTCCTCAAAGGACAGTCCAGTAAGTATGTTAAGTCTTTGAACACTTGGACTAAAATGATACTGTGTGAAAAGTGGGTTATGTGAATAAATTGACGTTTGGGGCTATGCAAAATGGGAGATTTTACAAAACAAAGGTAGTGTAGAACTAGAAGCTAGCCCCTTGATTTCACCTCTGCGAGGGGACGAGGAAGAGCTCACGAAGGTCTCACCAAGAAGTGCGATCAATTTTATAATGAAAAGGATTCTGTGCATACCACCCCCACCCGTATCACTGCCAGTTTCACCGTCTTCACCTCCATCTTCCCCCATACCACCTCTGCCACCACCTCAAACCAATATGGCAAGCACAATAAAGTTTCCAGTGTTCAAGGGAGTAGGAAATGAAGATCTGGACTAGTTTTGGTTCATGATAAACGCTGTATAGGAAGCATAGGGAGTCATGGATGACAATATAAAGGAAGCAATATTGGTCAGTGCTTTGCAGGATCGTACGCTGACTTGGTACATTAAGTATTCTAATGACAATCTGAATGCAAGGGTCACAGAAATCCAAACTGCGTTGAACAAGGAATTAGCAGACCAAAGTTTGAGGTGCAATCAATCGTTAGGTTCAAGGAGATCACAATGCTACTAGGCAAGACCCCTTGGGAGTTGGATCAGAGACTGAAATGCACAATTCACAAAGCTAACATGATGTTGACGGATGGACAACACCGCGAATGGTTTGTAGCATTGTTAACATGACATCTAAGGAACGTGCTGTCACAACAGAGGCTAATAAATCAAGCCGAGGCCTTGAAGATCGCGATGAGACTGCACAAGACCCCGATATAAGATCCCAATGTGGGAGTTCAACAGATTCACGCACATTTAAAAAACTTGTACCTCAAGATGCAGAGTCTGAAACAGGATAGGACAGCTCGCCCAGAGATGCGCAACGAAGTATCGGGTGTTAAATGTAAGGGTCAGGGTCATGACAAGGACCACTGCCCAGTGTTCATGAATTACCTTGTGGGAGGAGGACCAATTTTGTTCAAACCAGAGGCACAAGTAGGACCCGCCGTGCCTACTTTATGGTGCACAATTTGTCAAATAGGAAAGCATGCTACAGACAACTGCCATTTATTGCAGAAGTACACGTAAAATCGCAACAGTTGTTATGTAATTTATGTAGATCAGTGGGACATGATGATCACACCTGTAGAAGTTATGAGCTAATGATGGATAGGACTCCTACCTACAGAGTTCAGGTCGAAATGCAGCCCCTTGACCAGAACACAAGGATGACACGAACAAGATTTCAGAGGCGCGGATGACTGAGGTGGAGGAGGACCTGGAAGAGGTCGTGGATAACTGATATGTTACATTTGCAGAGGGCCAGGAAGCTATGCATGTGATTGTACAAATCTGATGTGTCCCTCATGCTTGTATTTGACATTGTTTGATCATGAGACAGAGGATTGTCCCACACTAATAGCGAGGTTGCACGATAAAAGAGCGCTCCAACCTCCCCTGACTCAGAACATGCAAATGATGAGGTACGAGTCGCGCGAGGAAGATCCTAATGTGAATATTGTGCTCCAAAGTGGAATTACAATAGGGGATGATAAAGGCAAGAAACTTGAAGATAGTACTTGGGGTTCATAAGGCTCCAACAAAAGAACGAGAGTTTGAATTGGAGTGTGCTAAGGAAACCTTCATGGAAGCTAGGAAGAGCTTCGCTAATGCCTCCACTTCAGGAAGCAAAGACAGAGCAGAGCTAGAAATAGACTTATTGATGCTCACAACATTCCTGGAAGCATGCATGAAGCTGATATGCGACAACAAGGCTATAAAGGGGTTGCAGGAACTCATAAATACATGCACTAAGAACGTGATAGGAGAACGCATGTAGTTCGGAAGATTGAAAAGCATGCGACGAGGACGAGAAGGGAGATGAGATTGACTGTGAAGATTGGAGAATATGAGATGGACCAAGTGACTCTAAACCTATGATCAAAGGCGAACGTTTTGCCGAAGCAAACATGGGAGTGCATGTGGAGGCCTATGCTGCAATGGTCTCCTATCCAACTACGAATGGTGAACCAACAAAAGATCCTACCTAAGGGAAGATTGCGAATCACAGTGGATATCGAAGGAGCAAGTTCGCTAGAAGATTTTGAAGTGATAGAGATTGTTGATGATAGCAATCCCTACCCCGCACTATTAGGAATCGATTGGGCCACTGACATGAATGGGGTGATAAATTTGAATAAGTGCAAGATGATTTTTGAGAAAAAGTCTCTGCGCGTAGTTGTACCTTTGGACCCTGTAGAATGATCACGCTACACAAATCCAGTGCACGAATATGAAAGTGATGATGACTTGGACTGCAACTACAAGATAACCACGTGAGAGAATGACTGGGTAAATCCCAGCACGGATGGACGAATCTCATGGGAGTGCGAAAGATCCTGTACATCAGATTCTGATGAAGAAATAGAGTGATGGTAGAACTGGTTACATAAGGTAACCACGCTGAACTGCAACATGATGACAAGATCATTGCGTTGCGTATCAATAGAGGTAAGGGATCTGTCTACGTATGATGGGTTAAGCGAGGTAGATGAATTCTTGAATAGATTTGAAAGAGAGGTGCCAGAACAACAATGTTTCGAGGCTTTGAAATGGGTACTGTGCGCTACACCCATGAGGTGGTGTGGTACGCACCAAGGAAGCTTTGAGGACTGGCGTGAATGCAACAGAATGATGTGCATTCGGTGTGGGAAGCCTTAAATGTGATTAACAGACAATATTACCAGACAGAATGATCCAGTGCACACCTGTCCAAATGGATACAGGCATATTTTAAAAACCCTGCGCGGATGCACACATACTTCGCATTGGGAGACACGGTCAGTAAGCATGTGTGGGTGGGAAATGGCACGAATGACCCCTCCGGCTGGAACAATGGAGTATGGAAAGACCAAGTGCGTAGAATGTTATCCATGTCAAAGCCTTTAACGAAGTATGTGAAGCGCTGTATAAGGTACGCAATGCATAGCAGACTGGTTGGGATCTGCGCGTACTAACAAATCTGTGGGATTATAGGACCACGTGCAAGAAACTTACGGCGCAGGTGCCTCCAAGGCTGGAGTATGGAGCGAATTCTGTAATCTCCATAGAGTATAAAATGCCTAGTCTGCGCAAAGCAGCACCGATAGATGGGGTGGCTTTCGAAGCCTTGGAAGAAGGGATCGCGTAGCTGAACAAAGAAGAATGCTTGTGACCTGAGGAAGAAATCTGACAGGGTGATACTAGGCTCCAAGAACTTATGAAAGAAAGGGTGCGATTAAGGGAGAAAATTTCTCTGGTGGAAGTAGAAGTCAAGAAGCTTGAGGAAAAGATAAACGAAGATATTCTCAATAAGAAGACCAGGGTGATAAAACAGGGTGCGCACAATCATGTTGAAAAATTTGGGGTCTATCACCAAGAGTTGATTAGCCTGATGCCTTGGATTGGACTGCATATTACTAAATGGATCAACCATGGTGGCGCACTGTAGATGATAAAATGCGCGATGCAACCAATAACAATAAAAGGTGGATGTTTTCCAGGAAAAGTGCTGAAGGACTGGTCAGAACCTTATACAGGTGGTGAAACCACCTCACTAGCCATGAGAAGTAGAGTCTTAGCACTCCAAACAGTTGAAAGGAGGCACAAGAATTTAAACTACTTTACCCAAGAGCTGCACGATGTTGGAGCTGCATGCAGGAGTAAGGTGTCACAAGGTCTGTGATCACGTAAGGGGGGTTGCGCTACCACGCAGGTTGGCTGGAAAGTGACCATTGGAGTCACTATTCACGATGTGATGCCCGACTTGAGACCAAATGGAGCAAGCGGCAGGAATTTAAGACGCGCTTTGTGGGTAAGATTTGGGAAAATATACTGCCAAGGGAGCATTAATGAACCAGATTTGGGGGGAGTGATCGAATTCAAATTCAAAAGGTGTTATAAATTACAAAGGGTTGCCCAACAAACAACATTTGGGGAGTTGTGAATTGAGTTGTTGTATGCCCCGCGTATTCTGAGCCGAGATCTATTTACCCTGTACCAAGGGTTGATTGAGCCCCTGATTGAGCGATTAATAGGTTTTGGACGAGAAAGATGGCAGCATCTGAGGAAGTTAGGGAAATTCTAGAGATGACCACCAAAGAGACCGTGCAGGCCCTGACTGTGGAAGATGCCGCTGAAGGTGTCAGGATTGTGGCAGAAATCCCTAAATCACCATGCATGCCAAGGTTGAAGAATGACAAACAACCGATGATTCCGGTGCATGTGTCCCTGCGAAACCCATTGCGCACTAGATTAACGATGGAGGAGAAAGGGAAAGTAGTTAACTTGGAAATCGATGAGGAGGAGGATGACCTGGAGGACCTCATAATCGAAGATGAGATGAGGGCATGGAAGTAGAAACCAAGGTTACGCACCCACCAACCAAGCTACCTGCGTATATCCCTCTGGGGAAGGGAAATGAAAAAGTGCCCAAGGACGTCGACAAAAGCAAGAGCTCTCTCCAGAATCCGCTCCTCCCGGACAACATCACCTTTGAGGGAACGCACCTAGGATTGAAATTTGAAGATTAGGATCTCGCTAACCACGAGAATTTCCCTCATCTAGAGATAGCACAACTCATGAAGCCCAAGTAGAACACCGCAATGAGGGTTATCGAATTGGAGCCGCAAAAGTGCTTACGTGAAGTGGAAAAGGCAAGATTATTAAACCTTCTCTAGGTGTCGCATTTCCATTGTGCCCTAGTGACGATCTTTGTCATCAGGCAACTGCTCTTCCTGGTTCATGGTGGGTGTTTGTGGTTGGAGGAGCCCATCCCCATCATGGACCACTTAATTCATCGCATTACCCAGCTTCTATGCAAAGGAGAGGACCCCACAAACATCTCAGAGGGGAAGAGCAAAAATCTGGCCATCACAGAGGCCATGAAGAAGAAATACAAGCTAGAAAAGAAGAAAAGGGGCTACGCCATATCCAACATCAACAATAAAGCAATTAAAGTAGCGACCCAGATACTGGCAAGCAAGCTCATGTGGAAGTGTCGTGTGGACAAGGTGCCTATGCTAGTGATTGCACTCCCTGAGTAGTGCGAAGAGCGGGTCCAGTTTAACTGGTCCAACTTCTTATGCAAAGAGTTCTTGGAAAATTGCCACGAGGCCCAGGAATAGGGAAAAACGTTCCATTATGCATGGCTTCTACTATCCATAGTGTTGGTGTCAAGAGAATTACCGGAGGGCAGCCAGTTCCCCACAATTGATAGGGATCTTCTAGAGGCCACAAAGTACGCTTCGCTATGGGCCATGAAAGATGCGAATCGGATCCGTGACAGCAAGAGATTCTAGGTGTTCATGGAGATGAACATCAGAATTGGGATTAACCGCAAGCCACAGTTAACACCCACTGTCTACAACAGCCTGTAAAGTTTTGCAGAATTGAAAGCCAACTTCCGCAACATATATATCAGAGCGCACAAGGACCCGGCCAAGAAATGGAGCGAGCTACCTTTCATATCCATAGATGATGTAATTTTCGATGTACTAGAGACATGGCCGCCAGAGTGGCGTGCCCCAGACATTACAGTGGCGAAGAAGTCTGCTACACAAAAGAGGAAAGAGGAAGCCAAACTGCGCATGGTATAGTTGGCAGAGAAGAGAAGGTAAGAAGTAGTGGTAGCAAAAGCACATGAGGCAAGGGACACTATGCAGACAGTAGTGGAGTAGAAAAAGGCCACAACAACAAAAACATAGGAGCCAATCGAGATGGCGCGTGAGGGCTAGAAGTCACCTTCACATGGACAACAGAAAGAGATGGAAATAGAGGAAGAAGAGGGTGGAGCGGACCCACAAACAACGTCAACACTACTGAAGCACCAGCACCCGAGCGAGCAGATGGCGCCACGAGAAAAGGTGAAAGCATCCAAGCTGTCGATAAACCCAATCACTCTTACTAAGGGTGATCTACATGATATAGGTGAAACAACGTCACCACAGAGGCCCTCCAAAATTTAGCGGAAGAGAATTCAGCAGGCAACCACTCAGTGTGTTTCCGACCTTACAGCTGTTCGAGCAGAGTTGGAAGGACTCCACACAAATTTCTCTGCACCAATAGAGTGACTCGAGGGTGAGTCACAATGTTTGTGTTGGGGGCTTGTTGGGCATGGAATCCCCCCAAGGCATGTTTTAGGACTTAAAGCCCAAGTTTTGTCCAAGTCCATTGTAAAGACTCCGCGATTTGTGGGCACGGAGTGCAAAGTCATAATAGAGTCACAGGGTTGTCTGCCCTCGTTTTTTTAATGTAATGTCAGCTTGAAAGATCCACCCATGGTCCGCAGACCATGGGATTGTATAAATAGAGCGAGGCTCTATGTGTAGAAAAAACATCTAAGGAAGCATGATGAGTCTAAGGGATTGATGAAGGATCCAGTCAAGTGTAAATTGTGTCTTTGGGTCATAGAGCAGGAGAAGGCTCTGCAGCTGAGTACACAGAGGCTTAGTAGTCCGCAGCTGAGTGCGCAGACCCCTGCAACTGAGTGCGTAGGGTAGGTCGAGTCTATAACCATTGGAAGCATTAATAAAGAGAAGTTATATCATATTTATGTATATATTTTCCTATTTTATGTATTATTGGGTATGAATTGCAAGTTTACTATTTATTTGCTGCATGAACTCATATGAATGTGCACTATAAACAAATATAACATGAGGCATCCATTTACGCCAAGATAACTAACAGGTGTAAGAAGATAAGTAAGATCTCGTGTGTGACTTAGGGGAATAGTGCAGAGCGCTGCTCCAGTGGTGTGGAAGCCCCACAGCCCCTAGTTAGGGCTACACAAAGGTGCATATATTAGGACATGATGGCCAGGGAGGTGCGTGAAGAAACCTATGTTCAGGGACTAATAGTTGGACCGAATCAACCCCTCAAACATCTCAAGGGTGTGGAAACCTAGTTCCAGCACCCCCCCATACTACTTTGGGTGAGACCTCAGTCCGCGCTCCGTGGGCTGTTGCCGAAAGGGCCAGTAGTATAGGGATTTGTTTGGCCAATTAACTTTGAACCTAGGTCAAGCCCTTACAAGCCAAGAATATCGGGAGGGTGGAGGTGATTTAACCTCTAGATTCCCTTGGCTGTTTATGGATTGGTTTATCCCAGGAGATCCCACATTCATGTTTGGAATATGGCATGGGGGTTATTAGCTAAAAGAAAGCTTTTGTTCAACCAATATATGGTTGGGTGGTACGTGGAAGTCCTAAACCTCGTTGGATTTTGTTTATGTTTAATAGGAGATAAGTTCCTCTTGCTTTTACTAAGTAAATCCACTTGTTATTATGTGGCTTTCATGGTTGTTCTCTAATTGTTATTTATCTGGTTATATGTTGGTTATAAGCATGGTTTTTTGACATCTCTTAGTCATGGATATTTTCATGATTTTACTTGCAACTGAATGAATACTGAATGCAGGATCTAATTGATGTTATGATGACTAATGTGAGAAGGTAGTGACCCTTCTTGTTAAACCTCAGATAAGTTTTCAGATCATTATGTTTAGATTTGCATTCATGACCTGTAGGTTGTAGGTTTACCAAGTGTTTGATGGAATGTTAGTTCCGATTAGGGAAGTTCAGGTTGATTCGTGGTTACAATTTTGGTTTACAAGCATTTTTTTTCTATGTATTTTATGATTTTTGGATGTTTCATAGAGTTTTTGGGAGAGATTAGGTCCTCGCCCTGGAAAATAGCCTTAAATCTCATAGTTGTTGGCATAGTTTTGGAACAAAAAGACTATAGTCACACTCAGGAAGGATCATGAAAAAGACTAGAGGCTCTCAGTTGTTTGGAGGGCTTGGAAAGGCAATGAATGGGGCTCTAAGTCAATGAAAATGAGAGTCATCTCAAGGGATGGATGCCTGGAGGGGTTGGGTTTTTCTTGAAGGTCTTGTAGCACCTGATGGGATGTCAATAACGTCTCAAGTTCTTGACTCCATTTCCTTAACGTCATATAAGAGGTTGAGTCTTATCATAGTGATCCTTAGCTCATGTTTATCCCTGGCAAGCCGATGAAAGTGCGTAAATGTGGGAGGAGGTGGTTACACTTTGCATGAATATAGGAAGTCTTCTTAACCTTAATTTTGTTTGACATTATGTGAATATGTGTTATATTCATGAACATGTATTTGACATGTATAACAATTGGTTTTCATTTATGGCTAGGTCTGTCAAGGAATTAGAGTCCCTTGAGAGATGATGTATGTACGTGTTCATTTACAAGTAAACTTGCTTGACACAACAAGTTAAGGTAATATGTACATTGTATATCTATTCATGCACTGATAGTTGTGTGTTTATGGTAGTATGATATAGGGGATTGCATGGAAAAAGAGATTTCCATGAAATATTGAAGAAGTCTTGGATTGAGCTTTCCCTTGGAGGCATTAGGAACCCATGGGAATTAAGTGATTATGTCTGTTGAAAGTTTTGTTCTTTTGGTGCCTTGTGATTTGTTTGCACTTGATTTGTAGTTTTATTTATGTCTGGTGCATGATCATGCCACTTGTTTGTGGTGTCATATTGTTATTGGTTTTTCATGGTTTTCTTTTGTTTGCTTCTTGTTATTTCCTTTTATGTTTTAAGGGTCTTGGAAATTGGTTGGGAAAGACGAAATTTAATGGAGCTATGAGAGAGATGAATGGAACCCAACAGGTAATGTAAGACTCTGATGAAGCCTGGTGCATGAGAAATGGCAGTTGAAGGTAAGAATATGCCAACCATTTGGATTGGTTGGGTCTTTGGGGTAAATGGATAATGGTAGGACAATCATGAGAAAGGTAACAGAAAGGTAAAGTAAATGGATTTGAGGCGTCAAATTCCTTGGCTATGTTGGGAACTTTTGTTCTTGGTCTTGTGTATGTTGTGCATAGATAAAGGGAGTTCTTTTAAAATTTACCTTAAGATATATGGTGATTTTTTTGTGATTATGATTACGATGATGTCTATATATGTATACATGTATGTATGTATGACATTGTCTAACAAGGTCATTAGAGATCACGATTGGTTTATGCTAATGTTTATATACATGCATGTATGTACATTGTTGTCTAACAAGGTCATTAGAGATCATGATTGTTTCATGCTAATGTTTATTTACATGTATATATGTATATCATTGTCTTACAAGGTCGACAGAGATCATGATTGTTTCATGCTAATGTTTATATACATGTATGCATGTATGTTGTTTTCTGACAGAGTCCTTAGGGATCATGATTGTTTTGTGCTAATGTTTATATGTATATATATTTATGTATGTATGTTGTTTTCTGACAGGGTCATCAGGAATCATTCTTGTGGAGGAAGGATTGCTTATGCAAGTGAATGGCATGAATAGGTTCCTGGTTTTTGAGGAATCAAGTGGGAAGAGTAGCCTTAAGATATCTATAACGTTAGTATCATGTGGATATGATTGATATTATGTGTTTATACTATTCCTATGTTTATGTTATGGATAGGCTATGCCGAGGGATACATCAACTGAATCAAAGAAGTGTGATTTGCGGCATATGGGACAAGCATGGATGGTGGAAAGGCACTAGAAGAAAGGTTGCCTAGTAGAGATAGTGTGGTCATTGGATGTGTAGTACTACTATTGTATATATGTTGTACATGTTGTACCTATATTGTTATGTGCATGTTTCATATATGGTATTGTGTACAGTTGCATATGCGGTATTGTGTACAGTTGCATATGCGGTATTGTGTACATATAATGTTATGTGCATGTTGCATATGTGGTACTGTGTACATATAGTGTTGAGTGCATGTAGCATATGCAGTATTGTGTACATATAGTGTTGTGTGCATGTTGTATGTGCGGTGTTGTGTACATATGGTGCTATGTGCATGTTGTATGTGTGGCGTTGTGTATATATGGTGTTGGTTTCGTTTTGTATATGTAGTGCTATTGCATGTTGTACATGTGGTACATGTGGTGTTGTGTGCATGTGGTATCATGTACATGTTTTTTAGGCAGTGCTATGTACATGTGGTGTTGTGTACACGTTGTGTAGATGGTATTGTGTACATGTGGTCTTATGTACACGTCGTGCATATCGTGATGTGTGCATTTGGTGTTGTGTACACGTTCTGCATGTGGTGTTGTGTATAGGTGGTGTTGTGTACATTGTTGGACATGTGGTACTTTTGTACATGTCTGTTGATGCCTGTAAATGTCTTGGCTCAATGTGAAAGGCGATGCTCGATCAGAATCTCGATTAGATTCTTTCCCATTATTGGCAGTCCTAACTGGAATTTTGGATCCAGTTATCCTTCACGAAGTGATTCTCCAATGAACGGAGACTTGATTTGGGAAAATGGTCTTTTTTTTTTTGAAAATATGACAAGAAAATAGTGCAAGAACTTAATCTAAATACAACTTTTACTCTAAATCACTGATGTATTTACAATCCTAGGGTTAAGCTTATGTTGATGGAAACAAGACATGCATAGCGAATTCGACAATCGAATAAAACTATTATTGAGAGCGTAGCTGCAAACACATAGTTTACAGTTTTTCCACAACATGCGAAATGGATGGATCAAATAATATGTACATGAAACAAAATAATTCTTAGCTAAACATTATTTTCACTAAGAGATCACTTTGAGCTTTCCTACAAGTTAGTAAAATATTTTTACTAAATGATTTGAAATGAGCTTAACACAACCTGCAACATCCACACACATATAACTAATAACATGTAAGTATGAATGAGAAAATGAACAAAATAACTAATATATTTAAATCTATTAATATAAAGTCCATGGACACAAAATTTAAATCACCCCTATAAATATAAACAAAAAAAAACAAAATCAACTTGTCGGATGAGCAAAAGGAAAACATTAATCAACTTGTTCGATGAGCAAAAGGAAAACATTAGCTGACTAGAATTTTTTAAGAGAACAAAAAACAAGTTGATAATACAAAAGTTTCCTTTTTATTTAATGTGAGATAGCATGTGTTATAGAAACAAATTGCAAAATATATATATAACATGCACCAAACATTATCTATTAAATCGATGGTGCAAAACTATGTAACACAAAGGAAATTCAATACAAATTAAGCACAAATAAATGCATAAAAAAAAGTGTGAATTATATATATGGGCATATCACATAGCCATAAATGTTTATGAGCTAAACAACATTAAGTGACAAGTTCAACTTTCATGTTAATCGAAACAGGAGACTTTAAAATAAATATCTGACATAGAGAGAATTAGTCACCAAGCGGTTTTGCAGACTAGAAATGGTCTCGTTCCAGCAACTCGACTCAAATCTCCAGCACAAGAACACGTAGGTATTTAATACTAGCGTTGGGCTATGCTTTGAAGCAACTGGTCCCGGAATGAAAACAAGCAGAATGAGTGTAGTGAGTGCAGAAAATCACGTGCCCCAGTAATATTAGATTTCTAAACCTTTCCTCAGTGTAGAGGTAGACCTCTTATACATGTTTCAAAATATTCTCAATGGAGTGATAGTTATTACAATTATAATTACAAAACCCCTTCCAACTGTTTGCAAATGGAATCATTGTGTAGGAGAATCGTTTAATTGAAACCATGTTGGATAACGCCTATTGAAACCTCTAACAAAAAAACAAAAACAAAACGTTAACGCCGGCGAAATGGATTTAATGAAGTAGTTTTAAAAAAAATTACAGCAACAAAAAAATCAATAGGAAAACGTTATCTAGCCTACAGAAACATAGGCTGGCGAACGATGTTGGAGGAATCTAACCAACAACGAGGAAGAGTTAAGACGCAGGAGCCAGCATGGACAAGGCGAATGATAACGCCCAAAATCGCTTTCGTATTAAGTCAACCAATGTATGGTTGACCAAGGTGGAAGATAACGCCATTGTATGGTTTGTATCAACGTATACCAAAGTTTGCATTTTCAATTGAATTGTAAATGGAATTTTGGTCATTGAATTGTGAAATGAGAAAGTACGGTTTTTATTTTTAATATTTACAAAATATTTAAAATAAAAACAATAACAAACAAATCCAAAGCAATAATAAACTAAAAAGAGAACTACATAAATAGACAAAACAAAACATTTGTATAAAAAATTTGTTTATACAAACAAAAACATTTATTAACAACCAAAAAAATTATATTTATAACATGTATAACATTTTAAACAAAAATAATATAAACAAAACATCTAATATATTTAGAAATAAGAACAAAAATATTTATAAACACAACTGGGAAAAAAACAAAACAAAAACAATTATCAACGAAATCATTTCACATTTAGGAAAAACCATGCCTCTTATTTAAAAGTGTTCTATTAATATAATTTTTTTTTAAGGATATGACTAATTTTTTTTAAGATGTTACCAATATCGTTTAATGGGAAGGAATGATAATGTGAAGTGTCATCAAGTAACAAGAGAAGCATAAAAATAGAATGACATTTACATTAATAAGATTGAGACCAACATCAAAAATCAAAACGAAATGAGAATTTCATCAAGGAAGAGTCTCCATTTATTGTTACGACACCAAGCCGAAACGGGGGTTATTTTAGCTACAACAACTGGCAACAAACTGGAAAGACCAGTTATCTTTGTTTAGGTCAAAGGAAGAGAGTAAATATTAGTATGTAAACAAAATAAAATTCATGACTGAAGATACTCATAACCAAGCAAATACATGTACATTGAAATGGTGAGGAAATAGTATTCTTCAAAAAACCTTCAAAACTTGCTTTAATCTGGAATGAAGTTTATGATATGTAGAATTCAAAAAGGTTTATGATTTGATTATTGAGCCACAACTAATACCATTTAGCATGTAGATTTATATACTATACTTTCTTGACCCGACATTGCTTCGTTGCCAACAAGCCTAGACTACCCCGACGAAGTTACCTTAGTATCATGCATGCATTTACCTGCTGTCAACAAGAATCCATAGCATCGGCGAGTTTACATACACTTCCCACAAAATGAGTGCTTTCAACTTTTTAGTTACCACCTTTTTTATTATTATCACTTGTTTAAGAATTGCTTTAAGTATTTTGTTTCATTTTGCAATTAGGCGAGGAAAGTGTGGTGATACAAAAGGTTACGTAAAAAGGTAAAAATATATGGGACGACATTTAGTGTGTTGTTCATTTTATGATTTAACTTATCTTATGTATTATTTATGACCGTACATTAGTTAAACTAATATTCATTTCTAGATAAGAGATAAGTGAAGAGCATTTAGAAATATTCCTTGTTAAAAGTAATGCGACATGAAAATCTGATTATGATGAAGATGGTCATGCATTACAACTTATCAACATACTTTTAAAATGACTCTCTTATGAAAAAATAAGACCTAAAAGAGACATAAAGATGAGCTTGTCACAACTATTATAACTGAAACAAATTTCACACCGAAAATGTATAGATGGTTAATTACATATTTATAAAGGTTGTTTTCCATTTTCAAGAAAAGTATTTGTTAAGAATTTGCCCATTTACAGGTAAGTTTTCCTCTATTCCATTTAGAGTTTGAAGGATAAAAGTAGATGATCCTATCATTTTGGCAATTTAAAATGGTCCAACCCAAAACTTTTGGAATTTTGTGTGTTTTCCTTTGCCTTTGTGGACTTTGTCCCATTTCAAGACTAAGTCTCCCATATTGAAATTTTTGTAACTTAATGTATGATTATTGAACCATTGCTTGACAAGCTTTTGATGATTAATGAAAGATTTTTTAGCTTTGTTTCTAGCTTCTTCTAATTGAAATATTTGGGCTAGCCTATGTTGTAACCTAAAACAGGGTTCTTCTTGTATAGATTGGATGTGGATTGGACTAAGGATATTGATGGAAAAGTAACGTTTGGGGGTAAAATAGCTTCTTTACCATAAACCAAGAAATAGGGGAAGTCCCTGTCGAGGTTTTACATGTTATCTTATCAACACATAAGGCATTAATCAATGTCTTATGCCAATTCTTTTGTTTGCGATCAACAAATTTCTTAATGATTTTTAAAAGGTTCTTGTTAGTGGATTCTACAAGACCATTACCTTGTGGGTAATAGTTAGCAGAATATTTAAATTTTATACCCTTTTCAACTACAAAAATTGTAAGTGGAGCAAAAGAAAAGTAGGTGGTGTTACCAAAATGCAAAGTGCTGGGAAGACCAAACCTAGTAATAATATTATGTTCAGTAAATGAGATAACTTGATTAGAATTAACATTTTTCAAAGGTATAGCTTCCACCCATGCTGTAAAGAAATCAGTTGTAGTAAGAATAAATATATGTTTCTTAGATGAGTTTGAAACAATCTCGCTAATGACGTCAAGCCCCCCATTGTTCAAATGATTGACCTATCACCACCGACTATAAAGGGAGTGTTGGTATTTTGACTCTCCCTACTGATGTTTGACAAACTTTGCATTTTCGCATGTAGGCGTGTGCATATTTGAATAAGGTCGGTGAGTAGTAACTTGAATGTAAAATTTTGTGAGCAATTGTGTCGCCTCCAAAGTGACCATCAACTAGTCCATCATGAAGTTACTGCAAAACTTTGTTAGCATCTAAATTTTCTATACAACGAAGCAAAGAGGAATCATAATTTGTACGAAATAAAACACCATCAATGATCTGATACTGATTATATTTTAATCGTAAAGAACACTTTTTCTTAGTATCTAAATGTAAAGGTGTAGTACCATGAATCAAATAATATATCAAATCAACATATTGTGAATCATAGTTTGAATTTGCAGTTGTATTTCCAACACTTCTTGTTCATGAGAAACATCATGAGAATACGAATCAATAAATTGAGTCATTAATTTACATAAACCTTGATGACACATGATTTTGGCAGGTTTTCTTTCAATATCCTATTCCTGAATACAAGTTACCAAATGGGCCCTTTTTTCTCCAAGATCTTTCTGTACTAACACATTTCAAAATGCAGGGAATGGAACAATGACTTTTGTGTGAGACTTGATTAAGAACAACATGGATTTTTTCATGGTTTTGAATACAGCATAGGCTTGTTTCTCAACATTCGAGTATTTCAACTATGCTCCTTGAAAACTTGAACTATGAAAAGCAATTGGTACTTCAACATTTTGAACATTTATTTGAGTTAGTACAACTGCATAAGATAGATCTCATGCAAAAGTGTAAAGAATGAATTCCTTTTCATAGTTTGGAGAGAGTAAAGAAGGAGCATTTATGATGGATTTTTAACAGAATTGAAAGTATTCTTTTCAAGGTTATTCCACTTAAATGAGTTATTTTCTTGATCATGTTTTGAAGAGGTAGGACAATTTGAGTAAAATTAGGAACAAATTGCCTAACGAAATTAATTTGTTCAAGAAATGATTGCATGGAGTTTTTGTTATTTGGTAGTGGAATGTTTGATATTGTTTCATGATTTGAACTTAAACAGAAACACAAAAAATTACATATATAACCATAAATATAGAAATGCAGCAGAAATAACACTTCATTTCATTAATATCAGAATACAAAAATATGCTTACAAACAGAATGGAAATAAACTATCTCGGGTAATGGTAGCTTATCTCTAAGAAGAGATGTGGTAGCCACATGCCTCTGAACTATGTTACAATGAGGCTCCAAGGCCTATTTATTATTGAGAAACAATGGAAGACCCTAAACATCCAGAAACCTAACCCTAGGAGATGAAGTGCCAAAATTGTGGGCCATGTTTGGGTAAACTGGTACATCAATTTCCTGGGGTTGTTACTTTCACAAATGATCTTCATTTTCCCTAAAAATGCCGTTTAGGGCCTCAAACCAACTCCAGAAGTTAAGGGCCCTAAAATCTACCAAAAATAGTAAATTGTGCTACAATTAAGGAAACTGAAAAATTGAAAGAGACAGTGTTGGGGGTCCAAGTGGAATAGGAGGGTGGCCACCAATATCCATCTAGATCATTCCTCCCCCCTTACGAAGAAAGGGTACCCATTGTGTTGAGTGCCTCCATGAGATGGGGAAACTTCTGCTGAACTTTGTCGCTTGTGAGCCACTTACCTTGGTGCAGGAGTTGGCAATCTTTGACAACTCGATATAGTTGGATCTTTTTTTGGTGAGTGTCCTTTATCTGTTTGTCCATGATCTAATCAGTTGTGGCGTATTCCATGCATTCTGGGTTTAGCTCTGTTGGTGTGAGTTTTTCTACAATGTCAGATGTGTCTAGCAATGGTGCAAGGTATGGCCGAATGCGGTCTACATTGAACACTAGGTATAGACCAAGGAACGGTGGAATATTGAGCTGGAAGGCATTGTCCCCCATAGCCTTGGTGATGGTGTATGTCCCATATCAGAGTGAGCAAAGCTTGCAATGGGGTCCAACGAGGCGCTCCTTTGAAAAATGTAGCCAAAATTTGTCTCCCACCTAGAATTTGGAAAGAGACAGAGTTGGGGGTCCAAGTGGAATAGGAGGGTGGCCACCAATATCCACCTAGATCATTCCCCCCCCCCTAGGAATAAATGGTACCCATTGTGTTGAGTGCCTCCATGAGATGGGGAAACTTCTACTAAACTTGGTCGCTGGTGAGCCACTTACCTTAGTGCATGATTTGGCCAACTTTGACAACCCAATACAGTTGGATATTTTGCTAATGAGTGTTATTGATCTATGTGCCCATGATCTAATCAGTTGTGGCTTGTTCCATGCCGTCTGGGTTTAGCTTTGTTGGTGTGAGTTGTTCTACAATGTCAGATGTGTCCAACAATGGTGGAAGGTATTGACGAAGGTGGTTTGCATTGAACACTAGGTGTAGACCAAGGAATGGTGGAATATTGAGCTCGAAGGCATTGTCCCCTATAGCCTTGGTGATGGTGTATGGCCCATATCGGAGCAAGCAAAACTTGCGATGGGGTCCAGTGAGGTGCTCCTTTGACAAATGTAGCCAAATTTTTTCGCCTGCCTAGAACTTGGAAAGAGACAGCGTTGGGGATCTATTGGTGTGAGTTGTTATACAATGTCAGATGTGTCCAATGATGGTGGAAGGTATGACTGAAGGCAGTCTACATTTAAAACTAGGTGCAGACTAAGGAACGGTGGAATATTGAGCTTGAAGACATTGTGCCCTACAACCTTAGTGATGGCGTATGACCCATATTGGAGCGAGAAAAGCTTGCAATGGGGTCCAACGAGGCGCTCCTTCCACAAATGTAGCCAAAATTTGTTGCTCACCTAGAACTTGTGTGACCCCTAATGCTGGTCATGGCGTTGCTTGTACTTAGCATTGGATTTGTCCAATATATCAATGACCTGCTAATCGATGTGTTGAATGCACTCGATAAAGTTGTTAGCCTTGTTGGCTTCGAACTGGACATGATTTGAATCTACCTGAGTAGCTGTAATGGTATGGCCACATAAATGGGAAATAATGGCTAAAATCCCAGCCCCATATGAAAGGGGTGTGGCCTATTGAGATGTGGAGAGCTCTATTGTAGCTGTGTTGGACATAGGGGAGGATTTCATCCTATGTGTGTGGATGCTTCGAGTTGTACATGCGTAGAATGTGTATGATCATCATGTTAACGACTTCTGTTTGGCCATTATTTTAGGGATGGAAAGTTTTGGACTTAGTGAGTTTGGTATCCAACATTGACCAAAGGTTTGACCAAAATGCACTTAGGAATATGCTGTCCCAATTAAAGACAATGGCTATGGGATTCCAAAGTGTACCCACACTCACTCAAGGAAGAGCTTAGTAGTGGCCTCTACTATGATACTCTTCTTGCAAGCTGCCATAATGGCCATTTTAGAGAATCTATCAATGACCATGAAAACAGAGTCGTTACCATGATTAGTAGAAGGAAAGCCCGACATGTAATCCATGGAGATGGATTCCCAAGGTCGATTAAGAGTAGGCAGAGAAGCATATAAGCCTTGCTTCTTGATGGTTATTTTGGAAATTATGCAGGTAGTGAAAGATTTAATGTACCTCCCAACATCCTAATGAAGGTTCGACCAATAAAAATACTTCTGCAGTACTACCACTATTTTCTCTACTCCGAAAGATCCAGTGACCCGATTGTAGTGTGCGTCCCAAATCATCTTAGCACGCTTGCTTGAAGGAACACAGATGTGTCTCATGTGGCATAACATTGCATCCAGGAGGTGAAAATTTGGAACTTTCTTACCTTCCAAGAGTGTCTAGTATGTGCTACCGAATTCTGGACCACTATCGTAAAGATGTGGTCACCCCGAAGTCTCGTTCCCATAGGAGTCGAGCACAATGATTAGCGCCATGACTAGTGGTCAGCTGAGGCAGTTTGCAAAATTATTGGTGTTTCCCTTCTTGTACTTAATGTTCAAATAGAATTGTTGCAGGTATGTGGACCATTTCAAATGGTGGTCATTCTACAACTTCCTTTGCATCTGTATGAACTACAGGGGTTGGTGGTCTGTGTGGATGACTTTTTCCTTCCCCAAAATGTAGTGCTTCCAATGACGAAAAGCCTGCACAATGGAATACATTTATTTATCGTAAGTGGGATACTTTCAAACTATGTCTGAAAGTGTCTCACTGTGGTAAGCCACTAGATACCCCTGTTGAGTAAGAACTGCACCAATAGCATAGTCAAAGGTGTTTGTCTCAATCTCAAATGGTTGTTGTAGGTCTGGTAATGCGAGCATTGGTGCAGAGTAGAGGCAATGCTTCAACTCGGAAAATGCCTTCTTTTGGGTTTTGGACCAATTTTTTTTTCTTTCGCTCTGCCCTTGGTGATTTGACTTAAAGGCTAGGTGATATGAGAGAACCCCAACATGAACATGTGGTAGAAATTGGCAAGACCCAGAAAGTTGCAGATCTTTGTTAAAGCGGTTGGGGCTGGCCAATCCTAAATGAATTGTATCTTGGTTGGGTCCACATGCACACCCTGCTCATTAATGATGTATCTTATATATTGAAGCTGGGTCATGCCAAATGTGCATTTGTCCAAATTGGCACACAAATTGTGTTGTTGCAAGGTTTAAAGGACCTGTTGAATATGGTGGAGGTGCTCTTCCCAAATCTGGCTGAAGATCAAGATGTCATCTAAATACACCACCGCAAATTCATTGGTGAAGGGTCACAAGATGTCGTCCATCAATATCATGAAGGTTGTGGGGGAATTTGTCAACCTAAAAGGCATGACCAACCATTCTAAAAGGGCCTCCTTGGATTTGAAGGCAGTCTTCAACACATCAGAGGGTTCGATAGGAACCTGGTGATAACCAAAATTCAAGTCAAATTTGTTAAAGTATTTGGCCCCCTTTATCTGGTCCAAAAGGTCATCAATCCATGGTATTGGGTACCTATTCTAGACAATTATCTTGTTCAGTTCCCGATAGTCAATACAGAGACTCCAGGTCCCATCCTTTTTTTGTACCAATACAATCAAGCTCCCACAGGGTGATGAGATTGGCCTGATGTGGGCTTTCTGCAATAGCTCCTGAATCTTCCTCTTGATCTCATCGTTCTCTAAAACAGATCGTTGGTAGATCATTCCAGTGGGTAGTGGTGCGCCTAGGGTCAGATTGATGAAGTCCTTGACCTGACAATGCATAGGTACCCCTATAGGTGAGGTGAAAATGTCCTTATAGTCCTCCATGACCTTGTCCACCTACAGTTTTTGTGTGGAGGAGCTCCATCTAGAAGTCGTGGCCACAACCTTCTTCTTGCCTTGAGGGAGAATCATAAGGAAAATAAATTTCCTTTTTTGGGAAATGATCTTACTACATTGCTTTGTAGTGATTAAAGAGATGGTGGTAGGAGGGGCTACCTCCACTATCCTGTACAACTTATTGCCCGAAGTAATAATCACATAGTGAGGTCTAAACTCATATACAACATGTCACTTCCATAAGTATGGTTGTCCTAATAATATATCACAAACTTCAAGAGGAGCAAATCACACAACACCTCATCTATGAAGGGCTTGATGTTGTAGGGAATACGATGCAGAGATCTCATCCTTGGTGAAGCCACTCGATGGTGTACGACTATGGATGTGCTATCATCAGTAGGACCAGCCGCTTCACGACCTTTGCTAAAATGAAGTTATTTTGGCTCCCCCTTTCTACAATGAACTATAGCTCAGAACCTTTCACCCACATCTGTGAGTGGAAGAGACGTTCCCCCTCCTCTATATCTTCAGGCTCATTCTTCTAGATTTTGGTGGTGGCCATGGTGGCACTTGGCTCCGTGTTAATGATCTGCTTCCCCTTGTCATTCCCCTTATCTATTTTTGGGTTTGAGTCGGAACATGCATCTGATTCAAAAGCCTTTAGCTCGACTACCAGTGACATCTTGGCTCCACACTCACTTGTGTTGTGAGTGGTGCTCTTATGGAACCACAACATTTTCTCATGTCCTTCTTTGTCTTCATGGTGTTGTTCTTTGCCTACAGCTTCAAGGGGTTGTCCTGGGCCACCCCACCTTGGCTTTGGCCTTTTCTCTATGGTTTTGGGATGCCTTTTCCCTTCTTCGGAATCGCGGATCCAAAGTCTTGCTTCTTCTGTTTAAACTTTCTCTCAATCTTTACAATGTATTAGTATGTTGTGCTGAGTGAGGAGATGTCCAAGAACTCCATCTCGTCCTAGATGTACTTGTGTAGACAACCATGGTACTTGAGCACCAAATGGCACCTAGAATCTTTCATACCCAACTTAGTGCGGAGGGTATGGAAATATTTGTGAACTCCGGCACATATTGGTCCCTTCCCTGTCGTAGCGTGGTCCACTTTATGTATTTATCTTCATAGCTCCTGACAAGGTTATATTATTCCTTGATGGCATCTCAGAAATAATCCCAAGTGGGTGCAACTGAAGAAAATGAGGATTCCTTCTCGTCCTTTTTCTCACAATAGGTTTCCCACCAATCTTTGATGTGTGGGGAAATTTTGAGAAGTGAAAAAATAATATTTTCCCAATTAGAAAAGTCATGAATTGAAAAATATCCTTCCAACAAATTCAACCATTTATCTACAATATCTTCATCTATTTTGCCCTCAAATATGGGAATATCGAAGTTAACTTGTACCTTAAAAGGAGTGGCGCCTCTAGAATTGTTGTTGGATGAAGATTCATCTCTTGTGGGTAGTCGTCGAAGGATTTGGGTAAAGTTATCCATCATTGTGTTCCTCTCTCACTCAAAGGCTTCCTCGAGCAATATTTTGAAAGGATCTTCTACCCCCTCATCTTTCTTTTCTTCTGCCATGGGAGGTCATCAGGATCTGTGAGGATGGTCTTGCAAAGGTTCAATAAGATTGAACCCTAACTCCTTATACCCTGACCTCATTGGGGACATGCAAAGAAAAATAAAGAAAGAGAAGATCGCTCTGATATCTCTAACATGAACTTAAACAAGAACACAAAAAATTACAAATATAACCATAAATACATAAATGTAGCAGAAATAACACTTCATTTCATTAACCTCAGAATATTGAAATATGCTTATAAACATAATGGAAATAAACTAGCTCGAGCGATGGTAGCTTATCTCTTAGAAGAGATGTGGTGGCTACATGCCTATGAACTATGTTAAAATGAGGCTATAAGGCTTGTTTATTATTGAGAAAAAACGGAAAACCCTAAACATCTAGAAACCTAACTCTAGAAGATGAAGTGCCAAAACAATGGGTCTCATTTGGGTAAATTGGTACATCAATTTCCCGGGGTCGTAATTTTGGCATACAATCTCTGTTTGGCTATCATAATACCACGTTTCGAAGATCTCAAAGAGTAGGCTGGAAAAACACACGTGAACTTGTTTGGTTTTTTTATGATCTCTCCCTTTTCCCCAAAAACTTCGTTTAGGACCTCAAAACAACTTCTAAAGTTCACGACCCGAAAAACTGCCAAAAATAGTTAACTATGCTACAATTAAGGAAATTGAAAAACGGAAAGAGACAGTATTGGGGTCCAACTAGAATAGGAGGGTGACCACCAATATCCACCTGGATCATTTCAACACTATTAGGATCAATTGAAATACCTTCTTTTGATACAATGAATCCTAGTAATTTAACTTCAGTGAGCACCAAAAAAAAAAATTAGGAATCAATGAGATTCCATAATTTTGACATCTTTCAAAAAATTGTTTCATATTATGCAAGTGATCAGATTGTCTTTTCGAGTAAATGGTGATGTCATCCATGTAAACAACAACAATTTTGTTAACCATACCTCTAAAATCTATGTCCATTTCCCTTTGAAAAATTGCACCCATGAGCCCAAAAGGCATCTTTTGATATGCGTATGTACCCCATTTGTTTCCAAGGGTTGTTTTGAACTTATCATTTGTGTGAACTAAAATTTTATTGTAATCGGAAAATCCATCAAGAAAATATAACATTTTAGACCTAGACACTACCCGAAGGATTTGTACCATAAGAGGAAGTGCGAAGTTGTATTTTTCAGAAGCCTTGTTTGGGTTCCGAAAATTGATACATAACCATATGTCACCATTCTTCTTCCTTACGGAACTAAGTTAGAAACCCATTTAAAGTGTCTTACGGGAAATATTATTTTAACCTTTAATAATTTATTAAGCTCAACCTTAATTTGGGGTTCAAGATTTGGATGGAATTTCATAACTTTTGTTGAATGGGTTTCGATTGAGGCATGATTGGGATTGTGTGTTGAATAAGTGATGTGTCAAATGTTTTAAGGTCATTGTATGACCAAGAAAAAATGTCTTTGTACTGCTTGAGGAGATTTATCAATGCAACTATTTCTGAAGGTGAACACCCTAATCCAATATTGACATTTTGCGGATTTTGGTATGTACCTAAGTTGATGATTTCATGACTCATGGTAGGATTGTTTGTTTTAGCGTTTACATATTTTTTGAACCTATATTGAAGATCATAAAAATTCCTCTAGCTTAACCACAGGCTTGGGAATGAAATTTTCATTTTTGAGATTATCACCTTTGAAAGATTTGTTGATTTCAAGATCATGAGTTTTTTCATCGATGACATGATTTTCATATGTACCTTCAGATGTTATAAATTTAATTATGTCATTATCATCATTGAACACACGCAAATTAATGATGTTATCTGGGATGGAAGGTTTGAAAATTAATTGTATCAAAAATCGATCAGAAGTAAAATCTTCCAGGGCAATCAATTTTGAAGCCACATTAGCAAACACATCAACACTAGCATTTTGAAGTCTTGAAATAATAGTAATATTGAATGATGAAAAATTATAGATAAAATTTTGAACTAAAGATTGGTAATTTTTCAGATTGTTGGAAACATGGTGAATAACATTTTTGAATTGTTTACCTATAATTTCTGAATCGCCAAACACTTTAATATCCTAGACATTCATACTGATAGCCTTTTTAATATCTTGCACTAATTCTTCATACTCAGCTACGTTGGTACATTCGAATTCTAACAGATAAGTTAACATTGTCTTTTCACCATCGGGGCTTACAAGAAACTTGCACCAACTTTGTAATTTTATTTTGATCCGTCAAATTATAAAGTCCAAAATGAATTATTTACAGAATTATCTATGTGATTGTCTACAAAATTTACACAATGGGAAGAGTCGGTTTGAGAAAAATTCCCAATTTCAAAAAATCGAGAACCTTATTCAAAAGGAGACATTTGTGCCGTAAAGTTTCCAAAGAAAGAATCAAAGGAATAATTACCGATAATAGAATTTGGTGTGACACTTGGCTCAGTCTCTTCTCCAAAATCGGTAATAGACCTCACATGCCTTTCCATGTCTACTCTGATTTGATTTGGTTTCCCGTTACAAGGAAGCAAAAAGTGGGATAGATTTGTTGCAAGATATCCATTCAATTATTGCAACCAATCCCAACTAAAAACTAAACCGTAGGGTTTAGGAATGTTAGTAACTACGATGTCTATGATTTAGTGAACTTGAGGATTGGAGGAAATCATAATGAGGATATTTGGTAATTCTCCCAAAAAATTTACTCTTGTTCTCTTGTCTAATTATGCGATCTGGATATCTAATTGTTGAGGTTGAGCATTGTGTTTCAAATAGACTAAGTAAGGAATAATGTTAGAATATGCCCCAAAATTGACTAGACAGTTGTGTACATTCTTGTTGAAAATTTCAAAAATAAGGAGGAAGGGAGGTGTATATGAGTTGGATCTGTCCCCAATCATTATAGAATCGATATGGCTATCGGAAACAACATTTTGATTAATAATAACTTTTCCCTTTTTGGATGATGTTACAGGAGGGAGAGGAGATTTATCGATAGAACATAGAGCTTTTAGCAAAATGTTATTTTGAGATTTAAGTTTGCTTAATTCCTACAAGATGATGTTTGCTCTAGTTCTTTTTAGTCTTCCAAAATGTCATATTCAATCTTATCAGGGACAATTAAGGTTTTGGAATTGGGAGTTGTAGTATCATTATTTGGGGATTGATTTGAAGTTGATGGTGGTTGAGAGGAAGTGGATTTTTGTTGAGGGGAAGTGGGTGTTTGTTGAATATTTTTACTTCTATTTTGTACTGCTAGAACTTCTTCAAGCGTACTTCTTATATCCCAAAAAAAGTTTAAATCTAATTCTTCTCCTTGTTCTTCTTCATTTTCTTCCTTGTCTGCATATACTTCTTCAGTCTCAATGACAGATATTTCACCACCAAGGGCAGTTTGTTGATTCCTATTAACAACAGGTCTAAACGGTCTCTTGGATGTAGATACGTCAACTAGATTTTCTTTGACATTGACCATTTCATTAACTGAAGTTTTCATGAAATTTTGTAAACTCTCCATGTCAAAATCATCTTTATATTTATTTTCCTCTTTTGCAAGATTTATCCTAACGGGTTGAGAAGCTTTAGGTTCTTCATTTGGTCACTTGTTTGCAATACCAATAATTTATTTATCTAATTGTAAGGCCCCTTCCATGGCTTCATTGAGAGTGTATTTTGTAGCACGCTTAACAAACATGGAAATAGACACGGTAAAGAGGAAGTATAGAAATCTATTTTAATTTCAACTCCTAGTTTAGATGTATTGGGCATGTTATTAAGAAGTTTGAGGAATCATTGGTTAAAGTCTTTAATCTTTTCTTTTGGGCCCATTTTGATCCTAGACAACTCAAATAAGATAGTGGATGAAGTCTTGTCATCTCCAAACTTCTTAGTAAAAAGGTCTTCAAAAGTATCCCGATCCTGGATGTTATTTGGTTGAAGGGAAAAATACCAATTTGAAGCCTCTCCTTCGAATGTGTAAGGAAGGAGTCGACATACAACATCCTCTTCTTCAACTCTTCTTAAATTAAGGGATAACATAAAAATTTTGATATGATCTTCGGGAAGTTGTTTAAATTCAGGATCAAACTTAAGAAGCCAATTTTCATAATTTTTAGGTAGATCATGTTGATCACTAGGAACATTAACTGCTCTTAGTGTTTTCCAAGGATGAATTTGTTATGGTTGTTGACCCTCCATATTGATGGGTTGATGAGGTGGAGGAAGTAGTAAAGATATGGGAGGTGGTGAAGGGGGTTGATTTCCACTACCACCAAGAGTAGTATTAGTTCTTCTATGTGGGTGTGCTAGTAATGGAATTTCAAGAGGTTTAATTCCTAATATAAGGCTTTGAGATCTAGTAAGAACACGTGGTTGCAGAGAAGAAGAAACGGTGATACCAGAATTAGAAGAAGCTCTTTATGATTTTCGTGGACATTTTAATCCTTCAATTATCTATATAATGGATTGGATGTATTCAAGTGTATTTTGATAATATGAAGAGGTTAGAGGGAAATTAAGAGAAGGTGAAAAGGTGTGTGATTGCTGAAGTGCAGATTCTAGATTAGAATCAATGTAATTGAAATGTGGGGAAGTTACTTCAAAGGAAGCAAGGGAGATGGAAGAAAAATAGGTATGGAAGAAAATTCAAGTTGTACAGGTGTTGATGCAGGTGCAGATCTTAACTCAGAGTTACTTGATGTCTTAACTCAGAGTTACTTGATGTTTGTTGAGACCTACTAGCCATTCATTGCCTAGAAGCCATCTTTCTAGCACCAACAGTGTTGATACCTAGAAATGTACTGGCTCAACATGAAATAAGTTGCCCATTTAGAATGTCAATTAGATTCTTTCCCATTATTGGTAGTGTTGACTGGAATTTTGGATCCATCTATCCTTCACAAGGTGATGCTCCAATGAATGGAGATTTGATTTGGGAAAATGGTTTTTTATATTTTTTGAAAATATGATGAGAAAAAAATGCAAGAACTTAATCTAAATGCAACTTTCACTCTAAACTACTAATGTATTTACAATCATAGGATTAAACGTATCTTGACGGAAACAAGAGATGCATAGAAAATTCAAAAATTAAAGATTAATCAAATAAAACTATTATTGAGAGCTTAACAACAAACAAAAAATTTACAGTGTTTCCACAACATTCGAAATGGATGGATCAAACATTGTGTATGTGAAACAAAATAATTCTTAGCTAAACATTAATCTAACTAAAATATCGCTTTGAGCTTTCGTGCAAGTTAGTAAAACATCTTTACTAAATGATCTGAAATAAGCTTAACACAACCTGCAACATCCACACACATATAACTAATAATGTGTATGTATGAATGAGAACAATGAACAAAATAACTAAAGATTTAAATCTATTACGATAACATCCATTGACACAAAATTTAGAGTGCCTCCATAAATATAAACAAAATCAACTTATTTGATAAGCAAAAAAAAATTAGATGAGTAACATTTTTTAAAAGAAAAAATAACAAGTTGATAATTCAAGAGTTTCCCTTTTTATTTAATATGAGATATCATGTGTTACAAAAACAAATTTTAATTTATATATATATATATATATAAAAATATATATAGATATATAGATATAGATATGAGTGTGTGTATTTGTGTTAAAATAAATGCACCAACATATCTATAAATCATGGTGCAAAACTATGTGAACAAGGGAAATTCAATACACATTAAATGCAAATAAATGCATTAAAAAAAGTGTGATATATATATATATATATATTATATATATATATATATATATATATATATATATATATATATGGGCATATCACATAGTCATAAGCATTGATATGTTGGCTCCCTGTTAATGGCAGTGTAGAAGGTCAATGCTCCCCATGTGTTTTGTGGCATGTGCTTAAATCTAGCAATGTGTCTATTTACTAACACCTGCGGGTTTTGGTGTAACGACAATCGTGTCTCCAATAAGTGGTATCAGAGCTAGGGTCGAATATCCATTGTGCAAGCCACTTAGTGCCATCACCTTACTCTGGCAGCATTCATTAAAACGTTGGTTGTTACCCCTGGAGCTATTGAAGGATTTGTCCAGGAAATAGCTGAGGAATGTTGGAACTAAAAAACAATTGCTGCAAGAAAGACAAGGTTGTGGACCTATGTTGAAACGTGTTGCTGGAGTTTGAAACGTGGAGATCTGTGGAGATTGGAGTTGAAACGTGGTGTTCGTAAGTTTTTTGTTACATCAATCTTGCGCATATACGTCAAGTTTTTTCTCAAATCAACATATGTATGCGTGAAGTGTGAAAAGGTTAAAACATTATATATGTTTTTTATATTTATTATGAAACATATATAATTATATGTTGGAATTTTGAAAAGTATATTTTAAAAGGAGTAGGAATTTTGAAAAGGGTATTTTAAAAGGAGAAAGGTCATTATTACTAAATTTTAAAAAGTAATTTTTTTTGTTTTATTTTTAAGTGGAGTTTTTGTGTTTTGGGGCGTGAATTTGATTGAAAATGGAGACAGTAGTTACAGATATGGAGAAGTTGAGCAGGGCTAATTTTGTCCTGTGGAAATCACAGATGGAGGATATAATTATTTTAAAATATCAGTATTTGTCGATTGAGGACACAACAAAGAAACCGTCATCGATGACAAATGAAGAGTGGAATAAGCTAGATAAAAAGGTGATTGCAACAATCTGCCAATATTTAGCAAAGAATGTTTATTTCAATGTGTCTAGAGAAAAGACGGCAGAAGGATTATGGAAGAAGCTCCATGATCTAAATGAGAAGAACACGACATCAAACAAAGTGTTATTGATGAAGAAGTTTTATAATCTCAAAATGAAGGAGGGTGCTTCAGTTGCTGAGCACTTGAATGCATTTAATATTATTACTAATCAACTTGCCTCTGTTAGAGCCATATTGCTTATGTGTTCTATGCCACACAGTTTGGAAAATTTAATTGTAGCTATAAGCACTTCAACAACTATAGGGACCCTGAAGTTTGATGATGTTAGCAACAGTTTAATGAATGAGGAGCTACGACGCAAGTCAATTGCAGAAAACCAAGGAGGAGAGGCTCTAGCTCTAATTGATCGTGGTAGGAGAATGGATCGAGGCCGGCAAAGGTGATCAAGATTGAGAGGGCAATAAAAATCAAGGAGAGGAAGAATCATCTGCTTTCATTGATGCAAACCCGAGCACATGAAGAAATAATGTTGATTCTGGAAGAAAGGATAAAAGGATCAAAGACTGTCCAATACAAATCACAAGTCATCCAACACAAATGAAAGTGAGACTACTGCTGTAGCCACAGATGGTGGTGTGTTGTTTAGTGTTTCAGTAGAGGATGCATGTGTATATACATCTAGTAGTAACTTTGATTGCATCCTTGACTCTGGGGCATCTCACCATGTAACCCCATGCAAAGATAGTTTTGTTTCATATAATCCTGGTGATTATGGTAGAGTGCATTTGGGGAATAATCATTTTTGTAGTATTGTTGGAGTGGGAGATGTCCAGATCAAGATGAAAGATGGACAAGATATATTGTTGAAACAGGTCAGACATGTACCAGAAATGTGCATGAGTTTAATCTCTATGGGATGACTGGATGATGAAGGGTATTCGACAATCTTTGGGAAAGGAGGCTGGAAAATTAGCAAAGGTGCATTGGTCATGGCCAAAGAACCCAAGACAGGAATATTATACACATTGAAGACACTGGTAGGAAAATCAGATTTGGCTGCTGTCACAAAAGAAGGAAATTCAGCAAATCTGTGGCATAAGCATTTGGGTCACATGAGCGAGAAGGGCTTAAAAATCCTTGTTGGTAAAAATTTATTGCCAAGTTTGAAATCCTACAATCTTGATCTTTATGAACATTGTATATATGGTAGACAAAGAAGGGTTACATTCCTTAGAAGTGGCCATGACAAAAAGAAAAATGTGTTAGAATTGGTACACTCAGATGTATTTGGGCCTGTTAACATCAAATCATTAGGAGGAGAATCATATTTTGTAACATTTATAGATGATGCATCCAGGAAGCTTTGGGCATATCCTATGAAAAATAAAAGTGAAGTGTTTGGAATATTTCAAAAATTCCATGTTGCTATTGAAAGAGAGACTAACAAATTGTTGAAGTGTTTAAGAACAGATAATGGTGGAGAATATTGCTCAAATGCATTTAAGGAATATTGTAACAGGTTTGGCATAAAGCATGAGAAGATTGTGCCTGGTACTCCTCAACAAAATGGTGTCACAGAAAGGATGAATCACACCATTATGGAAAAGGTGTGAAGTATGTTGTCCAATTTCGGATTGGAGAAGAATATTTGGGCTGAAGCAGTCAGGACCGCTTGCTACCTCATAAATAGATCTCCAACTATAGCCTTGGATGGTGGTATCCCTGAAGAAGTTTGGACTGGTAAGAATTTGAATTATTCTCACTTGAAAATCTTTGGATGTGAAGCATTCATACAATTCCCAAATAAAATAGAACTAAGCTAGATGATAAATCTATGAAATGTATTTTTTTGGGATATGCAGATGAAGATATTGATTATCGTCTATGGGATCCAATCAAACATAAAATTATTAGAAGCAAAGATGTTATATTTAATGAGTTAGAAATGTTCAAGAGGACTGTAGGTGAGTTGGAGGTCAAGAAGGTTATTGATAGGTTTGAAGAGCAACAGGAAAACATACCACCAATATAAGAAAATGAACAGTAAATTCAGGAGCATGAAGAACAACAAGTGGAAAATGATGAACAACAAGAAAAAGGAATCTTGTAGGAACCTTTACAAGAGATTCAACTTGATAATGCACCACCACAGTTGGTTCGTAGATCTTCTAGGCCTCATAAGCCTTCACAAAGGTATCCTCCTTCAAACTATATTTTGTTGACTGATGAAGGTGAACCTAATTATTTTCAAGAAGCTTGTAAAGTTGAGCACAATGAAGAATAGAAGAAAGCAATGGAAGAAGAAATGAAATCTTTGCTGGAAAATAAAACTTGGGAGTTGGTAAACCTCCCAGAAGGTAGAAAGGCTCTACCTAACAAATGGGTGTACATGATTAAGCATGAAGGCGACGAAAAGAAGGAGAGTTATAAAGCAAGGCTGGTGGTGAAAGGTTTTGCCCAAAAAGAAGGTATTGACTTCACTAAAATTTTCTCACCTATTATTAAAATATCATCCATTAGAGTCATTCTTGGTCTAGTTACTGCTTTAGACCTAGAATGTGAACAGTTAGATGTAAAAACTGCTTTCCTTCATGGTGAATTGGAGGAAGAAATTTATATGGAGCAGCCAGAAGGCTTCATAGGAAAAGGCAAGGAAAGCCTTGTTTGTAGGTTGAAGAAGAGTCTCTATGGGTTGAAACGGGCACCTCGACAATGGTACAAGAAATTTGATTCATTCATGTTGGAACATGGTTTTCAAAGGTTGGAAGCTGACCATTGTGTCTATATCAAGAGGTATGATCAAGGAAACTATATCATATTATTGTTATATGTGGATGGCATGTTGATTGTTGGGCATGATAAGAATAAGATCAATAGGTTGAAGAAAGATTTGGGTAGCAAATTTGCAATGAAGGATTTGGGACCAGCACAACAGATATTGAGCATGCGGATTATGTGTGATAGGAAAAACAAAAGGTTGTGGCTGTCACAAGAAAAATATATCAAGAAGGTGCTTGACAGGTTTAATATGAAAGATGCCAAGCCAGTTGGTACACCCCTTGCAACCCACTTCAATTTGAGTACTGAATTATGTCTTAGTGATGACAAGGAGAAATAAGAGATGAGCAAGATTCCTTATGCTTCAGTAGTTGGCAATTTGATGTATGCCATGGTATGCACACGAGAAGACATTACATATTCAATGGGAGTAGTGAGTAGGTTCCTTACCAATTCAGACAAACAACATTGGCAAGAAATAAAATGGATTTTGAGGTATCTCAAGGGTACTAGTCATTATTCTTTATGTTTTGGTCATGATGAGACTGTGCTTGAAGGTCTTACAGAGGCGAATATGACTGGAGATATGGATACCAGAAAGCCCTCTACAGGTTATTTGCATACATTTGCAGGTGCAACAATATCTTGGGTGTCAAGGCTACAAAAAATAGTAGCCCTATCTACAACAAAAGCAGGGTACATAGCTGCAACAGAAGCTTGTAAAGAGATGTTGTGGATGCAGCGATTCCTAGGAGAGATAAGAATAAAGTAGAACAAGTATGTGTTATATTTTGATAGTCAGAGTGCCATTCACTTGGCGAAAAACCCAGCATTTCATTCAAAAACCAAGCACATTGACTTAAGGTACCATTGGATCCGGCATGTGTTGGAGGAAGAACATTTATCCTTGGAAAAGATCCATACAGATAGGAACCCTAATATGCTCATTAAGATTCTACCACGAAATAAACATGAGTTATATAGAGGCATGGTAGGATTCGGTGTGACTTATGACTCTTATTTGGCTTCAAGTGGGAGAATGTTAAGTGTGAAGCCAAATTCATACAAGATTCTAGATCCTTCTACACCACCAGTAGTTTCTAGAATCACATGCAAGATTCTAGATATTTTTACACCGCCATTAGTTTCTAGATCATTCCGAATCTCCATCTGTATCACATACAGAATTCCAAATCCTTCTTCTCCCTCTATAAATTTGTAATTTCTCTGGCCAAGGAAAGCAAGTAAGCCAAGGCTCAAACCTGTTATGTAATGCAAAGTGATTTCTGTTCTCCAGAGATTGTTTATGACCGAGTAATCTTGTTGTTTCTCCATTCGTCTATTTCTGTGAATTATTCTCTACTTTTGTTGTCTAAGTCTCTGAGTATAAATCTATTGTGTATTATGTATGCTCTGATCTAACATTATAAGCCAAACAACATTAAATTACAAGTTCGACTTTTATGTTAATCGAAACAAAGAGCTTATAAAATAAATATCTAACATAGAGAATGAGTCACCCAGCAGTTTTGCAGGCCATAAATCTATTGTGTATTATGTATGCTCTGATCTAACATTATAAGCCAAACAACATTAAATTACAAGTTAGACTTTTATGTTAATCGAAACAAAGAGCCTATAAAATAAATATCTAACATAGAGAATGAGTCACCAAGCAGTTTTGCAGGCCAGAAATGGTCCATTCCAGCAACTCGAATAAAAATTCCAAACAAGAACACGTAGGTATTTAATACAAGCGCCGGGCTATGCTTTGAAGCCACTGGTCCAAGAATGAAAACAAGCAAAATGAGTGCAGCGAGTGCAGAAAATTGTGTGCCCCAGTGATATTAGATTTCTAAACCCATTCCTCAGTGCAGAGGTAGACCTCTTATACATCTTTCAAAATATTCTCAATGGAGCGATGGTTATTACCATTATAATTACAAAACCCCTTCCAACTGTTTGTAAAAAGAATCAATGCGCAGGAGAATTGTTTAATTGAAACCATGCGAGCATCTCGTAGCACCTATTGGAAAAAACGCTGGAGAGAATGCATTCTGGTGACACATATTGAAACCTGTAACAAAAAAAACAGAAAACGTCAATGCTGGCAAAATGAATTTAATGAAGCAGTTTTAAAAAGATTACAGCAACATAAAAACCAACCGGAAAACGTTATTCGGAGTACACAAACGCAGGCTGGCGAATGATGTTGATGATTGAAGCCATTGTGGAGGAATGTACGTTGCGGAGGAATCTAACCAACAACGAGCAAGAGTTAAGGCGCAGGAGCCAACGTGGACAAGGCAAAGGATAACACCCATAATCTGCCATAATATTAAGTTGAGCAACGGATGGTTGACAAAGGTGAAAGATAATGCCAACGTATGGTTTGTATCAACTTATACCAAAGTTTGCATTTTCAATTGAATTGTAAATGGAATTTTGGTCATTGAATTGTGAAATGAGAAAGTAAGTTTTGACTTTTAATATTTACAAAAATATTTAAAATAAAAACAATAATAAATAAAACCAAAACAATAATAAACTAAAAAGAGAACTATATAAATAGACAAAACAAAACATTTGTTTATACAAATAAAAACATTTATTAATAACCAAAAAAAAAGTTTATACAAATAAAAACATTTATGAGCAACCAAAAACAAATGTTTATAACATTATAAACAAAACATCAAAGAGAACAAAAATATTTATGAACACAACTAAAAGAAAAACAAAACAAAACAATTATCAACAAAATCATTTCATGTTTCAGGGAAAACCATGGTTCTTGTTTAAAAGAGTCCTATCAATATACAATTTGTTGGCGATATGACTAATCGATTTTCTTTAATGCAGGTGTACTAAGTGAATGTGTGATCCCAATGTGTAGTGTGAGATGGAAAACTGTCTCTTTGCAGAGAGGGGAAAGCAATCAAGTGTCATTCGATGGGAAGAAATGATAACGTGAAGTGTCATCATGTAACAAGCAAAGCATAAGCATAAAATGACACTTTATGTTAATAAGATCAAGACCAACATTCAAAATTAAAGGGAAATGAGAATTTGATCAAGGGTCCCCATTTATTGTTGAAACACCAAGTAAAAATGGGGGTTGTTTCAGCTACAACAATGTCGTATTGTGCGCATGTCATACATAATGTGTTAAGTACATGTGGTATTGTGTTATGTGCATTGTATAATCGTTGTATCGTGACATGTGTATTTGTTGTGTTGTACTTTGTGTACATATATGTATTGTGTTGTACACCAGGTGTAGGTGTATGTATTGTGTTGTACACTGAGTGTAGGTGTATGTATTGTGTTTTGTCGTACACCAGGTGTAGATATATGTGTTGTGTTGTACATTGAGTGTAGGTGTATGTGTTGTGTTGTACACTGAGTGTAAGTGTTTGTGTTGTGTTGTACATCGGGTGTAGATGTATGTATTGTGTTGTGGTGTACACAGGGTGTAGGTGTATGTGTTGTGTTGTACACTTGGTGTAGGTGTATGTGTTGTTTTGTACACTAGGTGTAGGTGTATGTGTTGGGTTGTACACCGGGTGTAGGCATGTGCGTTGTGTTGTATGTCGAGTGTGCGTGTATGCATTATATGTCAGGTGTAGGTGCATGTATTTCATGGTGTTGTATGTTATAGGTGCATGTATTGCATGGTGTTGTATGTTATGTGTGGTTTTATGCTTGTGGTGTACACTATGTGTATGTGTATGTGGTTGAAGAGAAGAAAAGGTGTTAGATGCTTGCCGGATGAGGTGACAAATTGAGTGTGTGTACAGAAAGAAAAAAGGTAGAAGCAAATGATTGATTGAAGGATAAGTATCAACATTTTATTTTAGTTTTAATTATGCATTTGATCTATAATTTTGATTTATGATGGTTGCATTTGAGCTAACCAAATGTCATATGTTTATACATGATGATTTGATCAAAGAGCTAGTTTGACTTGTTGTGATAGGAATTAAACATAATTGCAAATGTACCTTATTGACGAGCTACCAATGAGATATGATTTGAATTTATTTCAATTCATTTTGATTTTAATGACAACTATGTGCTTGGTACAAGAAAGCACGAAAATGCACGGTTGGGTGGTTGAAACTGACTGCAAGAATTAGTAGCAGCAGTCAAAGGAATTCGAATAGGAAGAAAAATGTTGGAAAGGAAATTTAGGAGTAGGGCCATTGTGGGACACTAGTACCAAATAGTGTCCATTTATTTCCATGAGTATGCTATAACCAATATGATGGTTTTGAGGTAGGGATATGCCTTAGTTTTTGGACCTTCTGATGCGAGGAATCCTTGCCAAGGGATGGATTTCCTGGGAAAGAGGATGTCAGGGAAATTGGAAGGTGAGTGACTAAAAGAAAGTGGATTACCATATTTCTTGAGGGACTATGTAGTAGAGAAGGGAAGATCAAGGGATGTATCTTTTTGGTCATTAGCATTTCCAAATGGAATCAGATGCACATTGAGAGTGTGTCATGGAACAATGAGCCGGTAACTATTCCCTGAGAGAACAATTAACGTAGGATCATAGAGTTGTCCATTGGATGCAGCTTTGACTTTGGTAGTGGATTTTACTTCCTCGGAAGGAGGTGAATCTTGGTACTACTTTTGAGGGTAGAGGTGTGGGCCTCTAGACTCCCTTGTTGTTGATGCGGGTTATGCATCCTTCATTTTTTGATAGTTGAGGCAAAGAATTTTTGGTATATGTACATATTTATGTATGGTTTTTATTGTAAATCCCATAATGATTTGTGTTATAAATCTCTAGTAAGCAGTAATGTTGTCATGTCATCATGTTTGTTATGTTGGTTTTGCTTTCAATAGGTTGTTCATTGTAAATACTACATCGAGCTAAGTTATAAAGCTCCATAGGCAGTATTTGTTGGTTTTTAGCGGTCTTGCTAGTTACAAGTGTCGTTGAACATCGAGAACAGTTTTCCCCTAGGGGGAGGGTTCTGTAACAACCCCGATTAAAATTTCATTTAATAAAGTTAATAAAGGAAAAAATAAGACCAAGGACATGGGACACGTATTCAAAGCTGAATGTTGGAAAAAACATCCTAATAGGTGTTCATTTGGTTTGTTATGGCTAAGAAAATTGGAAAATCCAATGGAAAAGGCATTGAAAAGGAAAAGAGGCATTAATTGGCATTTTATTTTTGAAAATAATGGAAAATAGGAGAAAAGGAAGGTGAAAGGTCACAGGTTGCATGTGAGTAGGAAATTGAAGGAAAATAATGGAAATAGAAGAAAATAAAGGCCTTAGTGATAAAAAGGATCCCGAGGATCAATTCATGGCTTTGGTCAATGTTACATTTTGCTATTTTAGTTTTGGAACTCTCTCCCTATTGTCACTCTCTCATACTCTTGCACACTCAGTGCATTATAGGAGCACACTAGCATTGGAGAAAGGAAGGAAAATGAAGGACAATGAAGCCAAAGGAAGTAAGGGTCAAGCAAGGAAGAGTTGGATCAATCAGCTACAATGGGAATACTTGTAGGTATCGAGTTGCATATATGATTTCCTTACTAATTTTGGCATGCTTGGTATATGCATGTGTCTACTTGGTTCTCTTGATGACATTGGCATGAGTTTCTCTAGGTGCGACAGTGGTTTTCAGCCTTGCATTTCCATTTTTGGGTAGCCATGATGTTATTGGGGTTCTTTCAGTTCGTTGAGTTAGATTTTCGAATGGTTTTGGAACCAGGTGAGGTGGTCCCAAGAAAATTCGCAAGGACTTAGGAATCCCTTGACTAGTAATGACAAGATACACGGTAAAGACTAAGGGTGGAGATGAGAAAATTCCTCAAGGTATTGGTGAAGAAATCTAAAGGCATCCATGATTGTTTAGGGCCTAGTGATCCCTTGACCGGTTTTGGTGATATTGTGGTAAATAATGGTAGTGTATGTTTAGTGTTTGGCCTAGGAATCCATTAATCGGTAATGTCGGGATTGCAGTAAAGCCTAGTTGTATAGACGAGGGTTATGGGCCTCGAAAAATATTGAACAATAATGGTGGGATATGCAGTAAAGTCTGAGGAAGCTCTGTTTGGTTTTGTTGGAGTCCCACATTCATGCTTGAAATATGGAATGAGGATTATTGGCTAAAATACAGATGTGTTTTAGCCCAATCTATGGTTGGGTGGTACACGAAAGTTTATGACTTGATTGTATTTGCATATGTTAATAAGATTTTTTTTTTTCCTTTAGTGTTTCATGAGTATTTATACTTGATATTATGTGGATTTAATGGTTGTTCTATTACTGTTATTATTTTGGTATATCTTGGTTATAAGAATGATTTCATAACATATTCTAGTTATGGATGTCAACATGTTTTGATTGGTAAATGAATGGTTATTGAACAAATGGCCTAATAGATGTTATTGCAACTATTATGAGAGGTAATTAGACCTTATTGATTATTATGCGATAAGTATGGAATCCCTATGTTTAGATATGTAATTATGACCTGTAGATTACATGTTCATGATGTGTTTGACGAAATGTGTATCATGGTTAGACTTGATTAGGTCAATTTATTGTCTAAGTTTTGTGTTAGAGGCTTTATGCTTGTGCCATTTATCATTTTGGAAAGTTCTATCAAGTTCTGGGCAATGATCTGGAGACTAGACCTGAAAAAGTGGCTCAAATATCATGGTCGCAAGCACGAAACTGGGAGAAAAAGACTACAATCACTCCCTTGTATGCTTATGCATGCGACTAGAGGGTTGCATTCGAATTCAGGCAATGTTGTGTTAGTGTTTGGGAGTCTATATTAGTGAAAAGGTAATTTAACTCAGGGTTTGGTAATCTAGAAGGGTGGTTTAGCTCATGGGGGTACTCTAGCACCTAAGGGAGGTATACAAGTTTTGTTTTGTTGACTCCATTTCCTTAAGGTGATATAGGAGGTTGAGTAATATCATAGTAACTCCTCGTCACATATTTACCCTGGCAAGCCAGTAAAAGTGGGTAGATATGGGAGGGGTGGTTACAAAACCTCCTCTGTTGTTTCTTCTATAACAATGGGGAGGGTTTCAGGAAGTGCGACAACATGGGTTCACTTTGTCTTCTTCTTCTTGGCTTTTGGCACCATTTATGGGCTCTTCATGTATCCTCTTAATCTTTTGATGAAAGGTTTACTCCCAAATATTTGGACATCATCATCATCATCATATTATGTGTCTCCTTTCCATGGGGAATTAGCAGCAAAATCCTTAGGAACCCTCATTGTTTGAACCCTAGGCGACTCGTTTTCCATTTGGAAAGGTTTAGTGGGAATTGTTGTATTCGTGAGGTCATGGGGCAGAGTTACAACTACAAGTTCATGGGGCATAGTTGCACCTATGAGGTCATGGGGGGAGTTGTAACTGCTAGGTAATCTTCTAACAAGGTAGCAGCATTTGCATGCAATGGCCTTCCTACTAGTTCATCCTAAGTTCTCCCTTCCTTTTGTAGCACGGTAAACAACAAAAGGTTAACAAGGAAATGGTGGGACAAGATTTCCAATGGTCACTTATATTTTTGTACCGATTGGGTCGTATGATCTAGGGTTTTTGCAAGAAAAAAAGGCATGTTAACCAACCTTCCATGATGCAAATGGTCTAACAACTAGATGTGCTATTGACAAACAACTACATACCTCCCTTCACACATGAAAAATATCTGCACAAGGAATGCAACATCATCCCAAGGTCATGGTAATTCCTTCCTCTCAAATCTTGTGTCTTTCTTCTCTATTTGTTCACATGCCTCGAGGAATTTTCACAAAACATTAGGTTGAGGTTTTTAGGGGGCATACCATCATTCTCCCATCTAGCTTAACCTTGTCACTTATGTAATTGTGTGTATGTCTCATGCACCACTGTCCATTCTGCCTCATATCTAGCCTCCCTAAAATGCATAAAAAATCCTAGATCTATACCATCATCATACCCCTGCAATCTGTGAATATACTCCTTCTAGATGACTTGTTCAAAAAATTGTCTAATGTGTTGATATTCGTGTAGAAATTCTTCAGCATATTCTCTTCAAATTCTTGGGCCTCCCATCTTTAATCAGAGTTTAGAGTGGCTATGGTTGTGTTTGGAAAGTAAAATAGTTTGAATGTGGGAGAAAGGAAAGTAATGGAATAGTAGATGGTAACAAATGTCATTATCATGCCAGCTAATAACGTAATCATGTGGAATCACTTAATGCATTCACCATCTCACTTCAAACATTCCTTGTTGTTGTGCTCATGGGAGATTTCCCTTGTACACAGTTAGGAGTTTCTTCAATGAAAATCATTGGAATTGGAGGGTGGTAGGAATTAGGAATTGCAGAAACCGATGCAACTAATTTGTGGCCCCAATTTTCCATCATAATAATCCAAAATTTAAACTTTGTTGATGTAAAAAATTTTGGGCCCATGCACCATGTTGAAAAACCTCGAGTTGATTATACTCACTCGTAAATTATGTACCTTAAAAAGTTCAAAAAGTTCAAAAAGTCCAAAAGGCCTTACAAGCATAATTGGATAATATTATTGGTTACAATTTATTATTTATCCTTGAGTGCATATTAGAATTTTGTAGGCTTATCACAATATCTTCATTGATTTGTAGGTTTTTTATATTATCTTCATTATTTTGAAGGATTAGTTTTTGTTATCATCATGTATTTTAGAACGTGCTTCAATTCTATTCACTTGGTCATGCATGGACGTTTTTATTGATCTTGTGGCTGAAGATGTTGATGATAGAGAAATTAACAGAAATTGAATGGTTAGCTTGGTTATTTATACAATTCTATCGCTTAAATGAAGTTGAATCTATCAATTGGAAAAATGCAAGGTATCAAAATTGCGTTTTACATATCACCATCTATAAAGGAGAAATTAAATAATAATGATTGATATTTAAGCTATCTTGTTTGTCTTGTAACCAAGGGTATCTCACATAATTTATTATGTTAGGGTCTTCTTCTTAAGAATTCGAGCTCATTAGACTTCTATAAATTTTTCATGTGTTACTCATGGATAATGAATGAATTAATGTTCCTAGAAGTTGTTTTGCATATTGCATCCTTGAAACTCCATTTACTCTTGCCAACAAAGTATAAATTCCTAGACTAGCTACGAATTTTCCTATGGTGACAATGGGCCTTTTTCCAAAAGTGTTGTGGTGCGCTCTAGATTTAGCCTATTCACTAGGCCTACTAATTTGTGCAATAACAAGTTCAAAACCATAATTTCCAAACCCTAGCTTCAAACCCCTAAGTGCATTGTGTAGGAGAAAACCTTAAGTGAAAAAACCTTGGTGCAAACCCCTGCATTGTTAAATATGTTAACCCTAGGTAATGAAACCCCAACATTGCTTGCTGAAGATGAAAACATGTTGACAATGTTGGAAATATGTCAACCAAAGGGGCTTCCCCGATGTGAAGTTCTAATTATACCTCACATCATTTGGAGTAGGAGCCCCATCCATAATATGGCTCGATTTTTGTTTTCTTAAAGATATGCCTTGGCTTTAGCTATTAGCACGAGAGTGAAGCACACATGTGCTTTTGAATGAGCTAGTGAATGTGCCTTGTGAATGTTCGATTGTAGATGTATCAAGGTTATTTTAGAGTAAAGAGGGGAAAATAAAGTGAGCCTCTAAGAGAGAAGTAATAGTATTACCCTAATGGAAACCAGTGAAAGATAAAAGCTCATTTAACATCAAGCAAAATAGTTCACAAGGATGCGACGATCATTATAAACATAACAACACATTTCCAATGAAAAGCACCAAAGTGACCAAAATAGTTCAATTACTCCAATACTGATGAAATCAAACATGAACCATAAAAATTCAAAGAATAGTCTTAGAAACATTCACAATCCATGTATGAAAACGTGCTAGCCTAGAAGGCTTCAATACTAAGCAAAATTACGAAGATACATAAATACAATGAACACCACTAGCTCCAATAGTGGAGTGTGAGAGCCACTACTTGCTCCCCAAAGTTCTAATTTTGTCTCTCTAATGCCTTGTGGGAGAAGCCAAGGTTAAAAGTCATTTACATGAGAAATTAAGATCTATTTATAACTTAAAGTATGGCCTTTCACATTGTCATGACTCTTGACTTTCCAACTTCTAGTGACCTTTCGACTTCTACAACCTTTGGAATTCCAAATGAATTTTGGGATTACATATGAATTTTGGTGTTACATGTCGCTTTGAGTTCCATGACCCTTTAGTTCTTACATGACCCTTGGTATTCTACTTATTTTTCTTTACAATGATTACAACAATACATCATGACATCCACATGATCATGTGATGAGAACGTGACATGTCACTATCTTTGGTGACTAGGACTAATAGTGACTGATGACATGGAATTTTTCAGTGGTGACATGTTTTCCACTTATATCTTCATTCTTCAAGAAACTTTGATTATTGATATCTCTACCCTCCAAAGGGTATTTGATCAAATGAAATCTTCAGAGTGCTTTGATCATCAATATTCAAGTGCGTTCTTTGTTCTTCCCATGATTCCTTTATTTGTTCTCTTTTATTGATCTTCCTCATGTGTGCTTGCCCTATTGTTTTCGGAATACCTACATTTGCAATCACTCATGACAAGAAACGATCATCCTCAAAACCTCCTATTCTACCATGTTTTATGCATTTTTTTCATGCCTTTTCAGTGTGCTCAAGAGGGATAAAAGGGGCTTCTAGGCACATGGGTGCACTTTGAAAGGTTGAAGGCCTGTAGGGGAAAGTATTCATGGATTTGGCATGTGATCATGCGCTAAATAGAGGGAGAAATTCAAGGAAGGGAAAATGGTGCAAGTCCAAAGGATGAAGGGGAAGGATTTGGTCTTCCCAAGTACGTTGTGCACTCAAGGGAGAGAAAGAGGGCACAAGGAGAACTCCTGAATTATGAAGGATGAGGCTTCATGCCTTCAAAGTGTGCTCATGTGCTCAAGAAACCAAGGAAGTCACATGGTTCAAGTACGAAGGTTAAGGAAGGAAGCTTCATGCATTTGTGATGTGCTCATGCACTCAAGGAGAGTTCATTCCTTCAAGTTGAAAGAGTGCTCTTAATGAGAGTACATTCCTTCAGCTTGAAGGAGTGCACTCAAGGAGGGTACATTCCTTTAGGTCGAAGGAGTGTGATCAAGGATACCAAAGAGGGTGAATGGAATAAGTCTTAGAGTTGAAGGGTGAGGCTTCATGCCTTTAGAGTGCGCTCCTACACTCAAGAGACCAAAGAGGGTGCACAACGCAAGTCTAAAGGCTGAAGAGAAGAATTATGTGCCTTCGGAGTGTGGTCGTGCGCTCAAAAGGTCTAGGGGATGCATGGTGCATTAGGGAAGAATGAACGGTGAATATTAAGGCTTTCAGTGTGCGGTCATGCACCCAATGAGGGTGCACTTCTTCTAATCGAATAAGTTCACTGAAGGAAGACAAATTTTTAATAGGGCATAGTTCAAAACAAGGAAAGTGAAGGTTCTTAAGGAGTGTACTCAATTATTTTGAAGGGAATAGGGTTCGCTTCCAGAAAATGAAGGATTCTTGATCAAGGCCTTAGAGTGTGCTCATGTGCTCTTTTCCTCAATGGGTTTTCTTTGAAACCAAAAATTTTCGAAGTCTGGGAGATAGGACAAGGGGCGACCATGATGAGTTTAAACGTAAAACCATCTTAGACTTATACCAACTCATCGAGAAAACTTAGAAAATCTTGAACAATGGTAAATATACATCAAAACACCACTTTGTACACATTCCCCAATTACAATGAGTGAAGTGTGTGCGACTATGACCCAAACATGTCGTTTACTATGACAAATATGCTATGACCATGGAATGCACTTAGAGATGTTATCATTATATGAAATCACTTGAGAACATTCAGGCCCTCTTGAAACACATATTGTAACATGAGATGACACTCGATGATCAAGGCGACACTAGATACAACAATGATAGTAAGCTCTAAAATTTGAATGTATTGAAAATTTAGAGGGTGTTGTAGTAGCGACAACAATTGGTGACACACTAGGAGGAATTTATATTCTTTGTCCAAGAATAACTTTCAGTTAAGGTTCAAACCTTTACGAAGTATTTATTGCCTCAATTTCCCCTTTTGACTAGGTTTTATACATAACATTCACTTTTCTCTACTTGGTTGAACACAATAAAGATACATTGTATCACAAGTGTTTCAATCCAAGAAAGGGTAATGCGGATGAAGAGTTTATGATATTCAGAGTATGAGTTTTCATCTCTGGTATAGCTCCATTGTTGGTAGGCCTAGATAGTACCCTGACGGGGTCACATTAACAACACAAATGTTGCTTCGCTGCCAGTGAACCTTGTCAGTACCCCACTAGAGTCACTTGCTCCACTTCCCTACACAGGAAGCCTTTCTCTTATTTCACCTTTATTTGTTTATTTACAAGAACTGTACATCAACACTTAGTATTTTCAACAGGTGGAAGAGAGATCCTGACTTGTTGAGAGCAGAGGATGTTTCGCCTTTAGAAAAGTATTTTAAGACCTCTAATATGGGTTTGCTTGCTTCAAATTTTCCCCTTATCCCTTCTCTACTAGATTGGAAAATTGTTAACATGCAAGTAGACTTGCACCATGTTGAGAAGTTTAGATACTAGCATAGGCACCAATCTAATAGGTTGCCTCAAGGTTATCCTATTGGAAAAATCATATTTTCCATTCAGACTTAGCTCAACTTATAAAATATTCCTAGGACAAAGAAGGAGAACAAAAAAAAAAATAAGCATTGTGGTTGTAAGACTTTTTATTTTATTTCACTATAAATTCCCTTAGAGCCAAAAACAATTCACACAAGGTCTTATTGGACAAAAAAACAGAAAATACATGACAAAAGAATGAAACAAAACAAAAATAACCAAGCAAATGGAGGCGGGACATAAAACATCATGAAGAAAATATAATAAGAAAAAAAACGAATGTAGAGACTCAATGGAGAGAAAGAAATAAGGTGGTTGCAATGTAAGAGGAACTAAATGCAATCAAGCCTACTCCTAACCTAACAAAGTAAAAGGTCAAGGTTAAGTGTAATGATATTTCTAGTGAAGCCAACATAATTTCTCTTGACCTACAATCACAAAGATAAGAGCAATGAAAAATGATGTAATACAATATGCAACAAAAAGAGAAGAACTTTAATATATTGCACAAAAGATAAAAGGTATTTACTAGATGTAGAGAGATGTGTCATGTCACTTAACGTTACCCAACCCGCCACCTTACCTTTTTGATGAAAAACATAAGCAAGAAAACCTTGATGGCTCCTTGTTAATGTTCCTACATTGGTATTATCTTCCTTAGCAAACATTAAGAGAGATCGGAACTTGCTTTTAGAAAATGGGCTTGCTAAGTAATATGTGTCTAGTTAATGATAGATTCGATTGTGAGATTCTAAACATTCCTTTTGATGATCCTAATAGTTTTGTAAATATAAATTTTCAACTAATGCCATAGAATCAAGATGGAAGTCTTGTAAGGGAAACTGAATCCAACCAGGTTCAGAAATCTTGTCAATATAGTGAGGGCCTAACATAACCATCAATGAAGGTTGAAGTGCCTCAACTACTTGACCAATATCTGAAAATAGAGAAGATAGACCATAAGGATCAATCGATGTAAAACAAATGTCATGAGATATACTAGTGGGAAAATAATCAATTGGATGGTAGTTATTAGAACAAGAGCCATGATTAGATAGACTGATTAAAAAGCAAGACTCTTGATTAGTAAACAACAAGGATAAATGATTTTGAACAGATTGGTGAATGCTTCGAACAAAAGAATTGTCTTCCTCCTATGTTGAATGTGGCAAATGGTTTTCTTCTAACTAATGATAAACTCGAATGGTTTCATAATCATTGAAAGAATTAAAAAGGAATGCCATTATGGAAAACACTTGAAACTAGTCAAGATGCAATGGGTGAAAAAGAGGAACCTTATTCAGCAAATATCATAAGCATTCACTAACACTCAAGAGGAGATGTGGTAGCATTATAACATTCACAAGAAGGAGTAGGAACTTATTATTTTCAAAATTATCTGATAGGTATGGATCTTTCGGTTGATGATAATATTTAAAATGATCATCTTCATTGATTTGTATATTCATGGAAGATATACACTCCAAACCCAAGTTAGATTCAAGATATTTGCATGGAGATAAGTTGCCTGAAACAAAATTTTTAATCTGATTAGAAACTAAATCTTGAAAGTCAAAAGAGTTATGTCTAGAACCATAATTATTTCAGGAAGGAATTTACATCTAATGAAAACATGCAAAGGAAAGAATTTTGTGAGGATATCCAAATCTGATTTGGTTCGGGGGCCTTACTAGAGTCGTGAGAACCTGACATAACCATCAACTGAAGTTGAAGTTCCTCAACTCCCTGATGATACCCAGAACTTTCAATAATTGTAGAATGACATTTTGAAGATTAAGTCAGATCATGCACAGTATGTGGAAAACTACCATTAATAATTACAACAAGATTGCTAATATGAAGTTGGCAGCCATCTACATTATTGATTTGATCATAATTTGCATATTTAAAGAATAGATTATCCAAGTTATAAAGTTCTTATGATTGCACCTATGAGGCTGAATAGATTGAATGAATTTCATGGGTAACCTATATAAAGGAATTTTCCTCATGCAAGACTGGAAATGATAGGGAATGGAATGAATATTTAATGGTTTCAATATTTTCCTTTTCATCATGAATGATCTCACCACCATGTGTTAATTCAGAATCCAACTCATTAGATGAAGTATCCCCATCACAAGTTAATGCCTTAGAAAAGGTGGAACATAAGGGATAGTGAAGTGAAGAGGTAGTTTCAATAAAAACACATTTATTAATTGAATCATATTCAATATATAAATCTTTTGGAACAATTTTTTATTGAGAAAATGAAAGATCAATATGCGCACTTGGGAAACCGTCATTATTTACAATAATGGGGTTGAAATTAGCAAAATGAATGTTTTCCAATACTTCAAACTAATTAAGGAAGTTAACTTTATTTAATCTATCACCACGATTCTTAAATTCACAATCAACCAAGGATGGAAGAACATTATCTTGTCATGGAGTATTTTGAAAAAGAAAAGAAAGTTCAAGAGAATCCTCACCTTCTCACTCCTCTAACTATGAAGAATGTCTACCTTGCACCTAATAATTGTTTTGATTTGGAAGAGATTGATCAAGCAGATCAAGGGGCAAGGGATCGTGATAAAGGGATGATAGAGGATGATAGTTATCCAAATCATATTCAAGACTAAAGTTATGAGAATTAATATTATCTTAAGAATTCAAGCACTTAGCCTTCACCTTCGGCTCCATGAACCATTCCAAAATTTCCTCAATTGTATCTCAATCATGGGAAATGGAAGAAGTGTAAGGAGATGTATTAGGAATTTTATATCTGGATCTCCAATTTTAACATTATCGCAAGGAGGCACCCAAATTAACACTGGAAAGGAGGAGGACAAGGAACAAAAGGAATAGTAGGTGCCTCCTCTAGAATTTAGGGTGTCTCAAAATTTATGAAATTTGGGAGAACATGAACATCTGGAGGTTTAGATTTCAATTGATTAAAAGAGATCTGAACCAAATGCTCAAACTTCTGTTTAAATACATCCAAATCCATATCTTCTTCACAGATCTCACAACATAAGTGAAGGAATCGATCAGAAAAATCATCAATTGATTAATTAGGCTCCATTCTAAGTTGATTGATTCCTTTATAAACATCTCGGTAATCATACCTATCGAAAGATTGATTAATCTCCTTAATAAAATGATCAAAATAATGAAAAGAGGAAGAGGGTAAGTAGTGACACCATCGGCTAACACGACCTTCAAGAGTGAGAGTGAATAGAATACACATAACATCTTCATCATCGACTTGAAGATATTTACAAAACCCAAGAAAATCATTTATGTGTTTGGATAGAAATGTACCACCCTCACCTTCAAACTTGAATTAAGACAAGGAATGAACGTGTTTTGTAGAGATTGAAAGTTTACTAGGAGGTAAGTTGGAAAAAAACCCTGGGATTATGATTTGGGAAAGAGCCATTTAAGATAATATATTCAACACAAACTCAAAGGGAATAGCTTGTCATATGGCCCTCCTTCTAGTTCCAATTGTTGATGGTGTTGGAAATATCTCAACCAAGGGAGTCTCCCCAATGTGAAGTCTCATTAGACCTCACACTATTTGGAGTAGGAGCCCCATCCATAATATGGCCCAACTATCATTTTCTTAAATACATGCCTTGGATTTAGATTTTAGCACACGATAGAAGCACACATGTGCTTTTGAACGAGCCAACGAATGTGCATTGTGAATGTTTGATTATAGATATATCAAGGTTATTTTATGCAGGGGGGGGGAATAAAGTGAGCCTCTAAGTGAAAAGTAATGGTACTACCCTAATGGATACACATGTGAAAGATAAAGGCTCATATAACATCAAGAGAAATATTTCACATGTGATGATCACTATAAACATAACTGACACATTTACAACAAGAAGCACCAATGTCATAGAAATAGTTTAATTACTCCAGTACCGATGAAAGAAAAAATGAACCATAAACATTCAAAGAATAGTCTTAGAAACATTCACAATCCATATGTGAAAATGTGTTGGCCTTGAAGGCTTCAAAATTAATAAAAAATCCCAAGATACATATATACAATGAACATCACTAGCTCCAATAGTGGAGAATCAGAGCCACTACTTACTCCCCAAAAGTACTAACTCTGTCTCTCTAATTCCTTGTGGGAGAAACCAAGGTTAAAGCTCTTTTAAATGAGAAATGATGATCTATTTATAAATTAAGTCATGACCTTTCACATCCTAATGACTCTTGACTTTCCAACTTCTAGTGACCTTTGGACTTCTACAAACTTTGGAATTCCAAATGACTTTTAGAATTACATATGACTTTCGATATTACATGTTGCTTGGAATTCCATGACTCTTTAGTTCATACATGAATCTTGGTCTTCTACTTATTTGTATTTACAATGATTACAACAATACATCATGACTTCCACATGATCGTATCATGAGAACATGAAATGTCACTAGCTTTGATGCCTAAGAATAATAGTGGCTGATGACATGGAATTTTTCCAGTGGTGACATGACTACCACTTGTATCTTCGTTCTTTAAGAAGCTTTGATTTTTGATGTCTCAACCTTCGAAAGGTTCTTTGATCAAAAGGAGTCTTCATAGTGCTTTAATCATTAATATTCAAGTGTGCTCTTCGTTCTTCCCATGCTTCCTTTGTTTGTTCACTTTGTCTAATATTCCTCGTGTGTGCTTTCCATTATGTTTTTGGAATACTTGCATATACAATCACTCATGAAAAGTAACCATTAACCTGAAAATCCCATGTTCTACCATGTTTTATGCATATTTTTTGTTTGTACCTTTTTAGTGTGCTCAAGAGGAATAAATGTGGTTTCTAGGCATACAGACACACTTTGAAGGGATGAAGGGTTAAAGAGGAAAGGATTTGTGGCTTTGGCATGCACTCATGCACTCAAGAGAGGGAGGTAGTCAATGTAGGGCACATGATGCAATTCCTAAGGATGAAGGGGAAGACTTCAGGCTTCCCAAGTGTGTTGTGCAATCAAGGGGGAGAAAATGGGCATGGGGCACACTCCTAAAGGCTGAAGGATGAGGCTTCATGCCTTGAGAGTCTGCTCATGTGCTCAAGAAACCAGGGAGGGAAAATGGCGCAAGTCTGCAGGATGAAGGAGGAAGCTTCATGCCTTTTTTATGCGCTCATGCGCTCAAGGAGGGTGCATTCCTTCAGGTCAAATGAGTGCTCTCAAGGAGGGAACATTCCTTTAGTTCGAATGAGTGCTCTCAAGGAGGGTGCATTCCTTAAGGTCGTATGAGTGCACTGAAGGAGACCAAAGAGGGTGCATGGCGCAGATCTGAAGGTTGAAGGGTTGAGACTTCGTGCCTTTAGAGTGTGCTCATGTGCTCAATAGACCAAAGATGGTGCATAGCACAAGTTTGAAGGCTCAAGAGAAGAGCTTTAAGCCTTCAAAGTGTGCTCATGCGCTCAAAGGGTTTTGGGGGTGCATGGAGCATCGGGAAAGGCTAAAGAGTGAAGCTCAAGGCCTTTAGGGTGTGCTCATGTGCTCAAGGAGATCACACTTTTTTGAGTCGAATAAGTGCACTCAAGGAAGACTTAGCTTTTCAACATGGTGCATTTCAAAACAAGGAAGGGTGAGGTGCTTAAGGAGTTTTCTCAACGCATTTGAAGGACATAGGGAACAATTCTAAGAAACAAAGTATTCTTTACCAAGGCTTTACAGTGCACTCATGTGTTTTTTGCCTCAATGGGTTTGCTTTGAAACCAAAATATGTCTAAGTCTGGGAGATAGGACAAGGGGTGACCATGATGATTTTAAACTTAAAACCATGTGTGACTCATACCAAATCATTGAGAAAACTTAGAAAAGCTTGAACAATGATAAATATGAATCAAAATTCCACTTTGTACACATTCCCTAATTACAACGATTGAAGTGTGTGCGGCTGCAACCCAAAAGTGTCATTTTACTACGAAAAAGTTGTTATGACCATGTAATTCACTTAGAGATGTTTTAATAAATGAAACGACACTTTAGAACATTTAGGAACAGTTGAAACACATATAATAACATGAGACAACACTTGATGATCAAGGAAACACTAAATACAACAATGATAGTAGGCTCCAAAATTTGAATGTGGTGAACTTTTAGAGGGTGTTGTAGCAATAACAACAAAACCCTTAGTGCATTGAAAAGTTTCCATTAAATAAAGCCCTAATATGCATTGATGAAACCCTAATATGAGGCAATCAATGTAGGCATGACTGAATCCCTAAATGAATATGATAATTGCATGACATACTAAGTACTAAAGATGTCATTACCATAATGGATGAAAAACACATGTGGAGAAACCCTAGCATGAAAGTTGGCCTAGCAAGACAATGCCATAAAGCATATATAAGAAGCATTGACATTTTCCAGGGCATTTCAATATGATGAAAAAACCTTAGCTACAAGTTCAAAACCCAAGATTCAAAACCCTAGGTTCATTTCTGAGAAAACCTTAAGTGCAAAACCCTAGGTGTTTTGTCTAGGAGAAAACCCTAAGTGCAAACCCTTAAATTGTTAAAGATGATAACCTTGGGTAATGAAACCCTAACATTTCTAGTTAAATATGAAAACCCCGAGGTGCATTGAAAATCCCTTATAAAATAAATCCTTAATATGCATTGATAAACCCCTAAGATGACATAGGAAATGAATATGATAAGTGAATGAAATACAAAGTATTAAAGATGTCCTTACCATAGTGTATGAATAACACGTGTGGAGAAACCCATAGCATGAAATTTTCCCTAGCAAGAAAATGTGATAAAGCATATATAAAAAGAAATGTCATTGTCGAAGGCATGTTAATATGATGGAAAAAACCTAGCTACAAGTTCAAAACCCTAAATTAAAAACCCTAGGTGCATTGTCTATAAGAAAACCCTAAGTGAAAAACCATAGGTTCATTGTCTAGGCGAAAACCTGAAGTGAAAAACCTTAGGTGAAAACCCTTGCATTGTTAAAGATGATAGCCCTAGGTAATGAAACCATAACATTTCTTGTTGAGGATGAAAATACTAGGTGCATTAGAAAACCCTTGTTCAAGCAAGCCCTAATTTGCAGTGATGAAACATATGATGACCTAAGCAATGTATGAATGAATGAATCCCTAAATGAATATGATAAGTGCATGAAACCCTAAGTATTAAATATGTCCTTACCCTAATGGATGAACAACATAGGTGTAGAAATCCTAGCATGGAAGTTTCTCTAGCAAGACATTGGATAATGCATATGTAAGAATCATTATCATTGTCCAAGGCATGTCAATATAATGGAAAAACCCTAGCTACATGATACCATTGGTCCATGAAAGAAAACTTTAAAATAAGGTTGTTATGGAAAACACTCATATGATGAAAATAAAATTAAAATTTCCAACTATAGAGATCATTTCTTGGAAAAGAAATTAGACCATGTAGAGGATATTATCCCCTTACCTACATGAGCCTACATAATCCAACCCCATATAATAAAATAAAATAAAATAAAAATAAATAAATAAGTAAATAAAAGACAAAGAAGTAAGGAGTAGAATAGTTGACATCCCATGAACTAGAAAATTCTCAGAGAGAAAGATAGTAAATGTTTTTGGTGGAATATTTATGTGGTTATACTTATGTAAGGCATAGTTGCATTTATTATTGCATACCTAGTTTTGGTGGAGGTCAACAATACCCTATTATGTAGAGAAGACTATCTAGACCTATACAAGACCTCCATTTGGCTTGAAAACGAGATATATGAAAAGTAATTGAATTTCAAATTGTACTATTCCTATGCAATTTTAGGGTGTGTCTCTTTAAAATTTTGGATTGTGGTATCTCTCTGACACTTGGGCCATCTCTAAACACTTTAGACCGATGCAAAAATAAACCTTTTTACCGTCGAATATGTGGAACTTTAGGTGTTGTAATTTTTGTGATAGATCTAACCTCCAAAGTAGTAAATTGTTGCAAACCTTGATTGAAAATCCGAAGAAGTATTGAAGGAATTCTAAGGTCTTGTTTTGTAACATATTTTGAAATAATTTTGGACTTGAAGGATTATATTTGGAACCTGTATTGCACAAAATATTGGAGTCCTCAAGAAGCCCAAGTTGGAGCTTAGTGGAGACAAGGTTGGAGCATGGTTTGTTGTAGTTTGGAGTCTTCCCCTAGGGTTGGGGCCCTAAAGGAATTATATGTGTGATTGTACAAATTGGAAATTGAATTTTTGTAATTGAGGATTGGAGTCCTCGCCATTTGTTAGTAAAAATATTGTTCATTTTTTATTTTGTTTTAAGTGATCTTAATTGGTAAAATTACAATTGTAAAAGGAAATATAGATTCACCCCCCCGCTCCAAGTATTTCCAATAGTTAGACACAACTTAACTGTAATAAAAATGACACAAGTGAGCTGAAATGTTAGACACAACTGAATTGTAATCAAAATGAAACATTTGAACTATAATCACAATGCAATTCTATTAAATGAACTATAATTACAATGTAATTCCAATAATATCTTTGATTGAAAATTACATTCCTTACATACACATTATGTTGAGATATCAAAAAGGTACCAAAACATAAAGTGAGATTGTATATAAAAAGACTTGTATACATAATGATTGTTTATGTTGCTACAATAACATCATAAAAAATAAGAACACCATAATAACCCCGATAACAACCTTAAGAACAATGCACTCATTAACAAGCCAACTATATCGATGACTGTGAATTAGAATTGGTGGAGCACATGCTAATTCCTCTACATATCTTGCACGTCCACCTCCATTGGATGTTGCTTCACAAAGTAAATGATCAACAACCCTTTGAACATATAACCAATAAGTTATGGCAAAGCTTTGAAATCGAGAAGCAATATCTTTTGCTTCTCTGTGAAGGGGTTTTAGGTTTTGACTTCTGACTTGATAAATTCTAGTCATTTGATCGCATATCAATTATGAATTGGTGTAAATGACAATGTCATTTACACTATAATTCCTCGTTGATGTTAGCCCATCAACTAGGGCAATATAATAAGCCTTATTATTGGTTATTCTAATGGGAATTTCTCTACTATTCCAATATACCTGATTTAGTGCTTCATTGTGAAGCACAAATCTAATTTGTGCTTGTCCAGGGTTTGGATGACACCAAATATGAATGATCAAGGACCAATTATTCACCATCTACAAGAAAAGAAAACAATTACATGAAACATTTTAAGATTTTGTTGAGACTACGTTGCAGTAACTTACTATTACAATAATGACAACTCACTGTTACAGTGGCGAAAAATCACTATTATAGTGGCGACAACTCCCTGTTATAGTGGTGGCAACTCATGAGGGAAATGGGCACATCATTATGAAAATGCATATAAGATGTTTTCATATTGTCAATCAAATTATATATGAATGAATCGGAATTTTAAAAGGTTGCAAGGCATGTTAACTTCTTATGTTTCCAAACTCATGGCATGTTAAGAGACAATAATCCACATTGTTAGACAATACCATCACATTTTGACATTTGAAATGCATATCGCAAAAAAGGATCATCACCTTAAAATATTTTTTAATTGTATTGTGCATGTCCTTATACATCAATCACAACAGTTCTAAGGAAATCATGGGAAAAAAAGGAGGCATGGAAAATAAAAAGGACAATGATAGGAAGAATATAATGCATTATGGGATTTACATCTTTGGATTTTCATATGAGAATAAGGCCTTGGTATGAGAAGATATGGGTACTTTGATTAATTTGTGACATAGACAACAACAATCTATATTAGCAGGCAGCCTATGCAGGTGTTATAATATTGGCATTAGATTTTCAATGATAGTAAGCTTATAGACATTATCAATTCATTAATTATTTACATTATTGTTTTTAGATATATCGTAGTAAGACCTACATTTACTACGTTGACCTAGATTTACTATGTTGACCTAATGTTACTAGGTTGACCTAGGTTTATTAGCTTTACAAATTTAATATGTTGGCTTAGATTTATAAGGTTGATTTAGGTTTACAAGGTTGAGCTATGTTTATTAGGTTAACTAGTTTGACTTACATTTAAGGTTGATATATGTTTACTAGGTTGATCTATGATTACTAGATTTTCTAGGTAAGCCATAGTTAGCCATGGTCAACTAGTCAACCATAATTAATGATGGTAAACTATAGTCAACCATTGTCACCATGGTTGGTTGTTGTAAACCTTGGTTAATCACTTTCAACATGATCAAACATGGACAACCATGATGAACCATGTCAATCCTAATCTATTATAGATAACTAAAGTTTAATGTGGAAAATTTTTGTCATCTGATGTAGGGGCATTCATAATTCTCATTTACCAAGAGGTCAAAAGCATTTTCCAGGGGATTTGGTTCCTCAATGAGTGGTTTGTTTGTTAGGATTTATTCTAGATTTCCATGTAATTCTTTAAATTAGAAAATTTGTTGCAGTGGTTGTAAATTTGTTTAATTTCCCTTGAATTGGAGCTTAGATCTTATATCTATGTATCTTGATCGAATTCTCATGTAATATTTACATTTCTTAGGAATTAATAAAATATAGATCGAGTGTGTGTACAAGAGCTCTTAATTTTTATTCAAACCAATCCCTCTAAATTCTCTTATTTTTATACATGTATTATGTACACAGTTCTATAATTATCAACACAAGCAAGAGCAATCACAATATATTTATATAAATTGTTGAGTTGTAGGAGAGTCACAAATCCAAGAGGAGCTAAAGGTAGAAAAAGGGCTGAGAGGAACCAAAGTACAAAGCTATAGATACAAGTTGAAGTCGCCAAAACTTAGGTAATTTTTTGTCAGAGAAAAGTCTCTCACTTAAAGGCGCCATGGTTCGTCCATTAATAGAACCCATAACGGGAAAAACTTGGAGGTTAAATCCCAACAACATTGTTAACTTACATATTTGACATGCTAAGTTATTGTGAGTGGGTGGGTCCCACCTAAAGGTTTCCACCTAGCGGCTCTTCGTGAGAGCCTCTTTTTCATTACGTTGGGTTATATAAAGTTGTCTGAAAGTGTCAATTTTGGGTCCATCCTAGAGGGCTTACCCCGACGACCTTCGCATGTAGCAAATTCCATTGCAGTGAGATAGTAGGAGCAGTAGTAGAGTCGAGGAAGGTTAAGTGGACCTTGTCCAAAGGGATTCCCTTAGCATTATTCACAAGCACATTCCTTTTCTTGTGTTGAGATATGTGTAGAGTGGCCCGAGACTATTAACTATGGGTCCCACCTAGAGGGCTTACCCTAATGACCTTTACAAAAATAAAATATTGCGTCGAGACACGAATAGTAAACTACTATTTATTGTGTTGTTTGTGAACGATGTTGCATAGGCTTGATCTTAAGCTGTAAAATAAAAGGCCTACGAAGGTCTTGTTACAAGGAAAATGGAATTAAAGAAAGTTTAGGCCTTACTCACATAGAGTTGGTCATCCTTTTGACTCCTCCACTGTTAATAGATCTACCTCTATGATTCTTAAGGGGATTTCAATTCCAAATAATGGTTGAAGGGAGCGCTAATTCTGGGAATTTTCTTTATATTGAGACTAACTCCGACAAATATGAGTTGAGTTGCACCATCATCCATATTCAACTAAATTTTTTCCATAATAAAACCTCCTCAACCATAACTTAAACATATTTAGCCATAGTCAACCATGGCATACTAATCCTCTCCACAAATGTTTGTTGTTAACTAGCACAACCACATTAATAAAGTCGTTGAAATACATTGATTAGTGTCATTTTCCACCTTCGATATGCTTATCAATAGCATTAAAAGATGGAAAATGATGGCTTTCAGTGTATTTCAACCACGTTTGTAATGTGGTTGTGTTAATTTTCTTGCTATCTAAATCTCAAAAGACCTAAACTTTTGAATTTGAATGCTATAATTTTTTTAGCTCTTATTAGTGAAAAGTAATTACATTACTAAATAATCATCACTATAATAATAAAAATCAAACGATAATCAAGTTCATCTAAGTATTCATCATTGTAGTGTTTGGATCAATTGCTACTAAAATGATTAGGGGATATTTGTTCAACTATGGCTACCAATCCTTTGCAAGTTTGTTCATTTTCTTGGCTGAAAATAACACAGAAAACAACAACAAGAGAAAATTTAGTTGAAAATATGTAACAGGAGCATGGCTCATTAGACTATGGAGTTGCCACAATGGTAAAAAGTGAATTGTTGCAACGATGACCAATGAGTTTCCGCAATGGTGACAAGCAAGTTTTCAAAACGTTGACCAGTAAGTTGTTGCAACGTTGACCCAATGAGTTGTCGTTGGTTCACCCATTTCAATAAGTCACTAGTCACCATTGTGGCAACTCATTTGTCACTTTTGCAACAACTCACTTGTCACAGTTGTAGCAACTCACAGGTCACCATTACGACAGATAATCAACGACACTGTAGAAGAGGAATGTAACAAAATTTGGTAGCAATTTACCTCTGCTGACTAGATTTTTACAATACGATGCCCTGCAAAGTATTCTCACCATCCCATATTGTTTTTAAACCAAAAACCTAAAAATTTGTAAAAAAAATGAGAAAATTTGTTAGAAAATTGTTAACCAGGGAAAAAAATGTAGAAAAGTTGTGAAAAAAATCAGTAAATTTACCTTTTCTACAAAAGGAAAGAATTCTTGAAGGTGAGTAGATAATTTTTGTTTCAAATGGGGAAAATTCTCTCCCCTCATTTCTTTTTCTAACCTTTTGCACAAACAGAGCAAATCCCATTGGTGGGTTGTCATTTCTTACTAGAAACGGAAGGAAATATTGCAGTTGGGCTCACATGCCTTCCACAAACAAAAATTCTACAACTTGGTTTGAATTCTTATTTCAAATGTCTCGCAAACAAAAATGACACAGCTAGGTATGAATCCTTGTTGCAAGGGTCTCACAAATAGAAATTCCATCGCTGGGTCTTATTGCAAGCGGAAATGGGGAGGGGTTGGAGGGTACTCGACAGAGGAGGAGAAAAAATACAAAGTTGTGGAAGAGAAATGAGGGAGGGGAGGCGTGTTCTTCTTTTCCACGAGGAAACAATTATGAAATCATCAACTCGTACAGACGAGTCGACGAATTCAACAAGGAGGGACGGGATGGAAATAAATTTTGTTGTCTCATCATCATTAGTGACCCTCATCCTCTCGTGAATTCTCTTCAAAATTCAAAATTCAAACATGGGCACCTATCACAAATTCTCCATTTCATTATTTCACTTCAAAAATTTCTAGGTTTTGCTGTGTGTGGTAGGTAAGACATCGTGTCGAAGTCTAGTGCAGGAACGAGGCCGACAAGGGTGTAAACTGAATCAGTTATGTGCGAAAGTTGGAGACAATAATAACGACGAAAGCTGTTGGATACAAACGAGACTGGGAGACAAAGGGTTATGACGAATGGAGACAGAGAAATCTATGTCAAGGAGACAAGGTCCACAGGTCTTGATAGGGTGGAGGAGTCTACTAGAGAGGTATCGTTAGTGCTCTAGTATCGTTAGTGACAAATCTGCACAGAACATGCAAGGTTTTTTGTCAACTCATTAGACTACTCCGGGTTTTACCACCCAACAACTTAGAGGACAAAAATCAAAATGTAAAGCCAACTTCAAGTAAAGGGTCATCATAGCCTTTGAGGGTGGATCCTAATGTTCTTGAATTCATTACTCACATTTCTTATTTAAAAGTTTTTAAAGGTGTACTTTCAAAAGGATTATGTTTTGTATTTAAATGGGAGTCACCAAAACTCACTTAGGCAACCACTCAAACAAAATTTACGATAGAACTAGATGTAAATATATGGAAATGTTTATTATACGTCTTCTATTTTTTTTAAGTGACATAACTATGTTCATTTTCACATATTCAATAGATATAAATATATGGAAATGTTTATTATACGACTTCTATCTTTTAAATGACAAAACTATGTTCATTTTCACATATTTATAAATGAAGATTACATCAAATATTTTAAATTGTTTAAAGTTGCGCATAAATGATATGTTTTCTTGAATGATCTATCTAGAATTTAGAAGAACACAAGTGATGGTCAAATTCCAAGTCCGTATATATTTTTTAAATTTATAATTTAGAAAGAGATATATGAAATAATAGAGTTGCCACAAGGTTATATCATAGATTTAATTTAAGACTTTATATGAAAAAAGTTTGATTGAAATACTAAATTCAAAAACATCAACCATATTATATTGTAAAATATCAGAAGTTTTGTTACATATAACTTATTTATATATATTATATTTGTCTATATATAATTTTATCTTTTGACTGATTGTTTGTTTTTGACCAAAATTATTAGTTTGTTTTGACTTAAATTTATTGCAGCTTTAACATATTTTAACCTTCAGAATTTATCTTTGGGTCTTTTATTATTATTAATTATAAATTTATTATTGTGAGGTGATTGGTTGAGGTCTATTATGGGTTGTTGTAAAAAAAAATTGTTTCCGTCTAGTTAATTACTAATTTTGTTTTTTGTTCTTTTGTTTTATTTTTTTCATTTTTATTTTATTTCCTTTTTGTGTTTTTCTCCATAACTTTTCAATTTAAGTGACTTACTTATTAGATAATTAAAAAACATTATTTTATAAATTTAATTATAATTTTTTAATTATTATTAACCAAAAAAAGCTACACAGATAAAATAAAATTTAAATTGTTATATACTTAATATAATGATATTAGTTAATCACATTTCTTAATTTTTGTGATGACATTCAACAATACATTATTTTATTAGTTATTTTATTTTTGTCATCAAGTCTATTTTCATTATTTTATATATATAGTTTATTTTTTTATTTTTTTTAAATTTTAATGATTTTGAAAATCATTAATTTAATAAAACACGTAATAAATCTTTAACTTATTTTTTATAACCCTTTAATGCGATGAGTTTGATTTTACTAAGCTAGTTCATCGCTTTATCTTCTTGTGATTCACTTTTATCAAGGTAAATTTTGAGTACATTTTTCTAATTAATCTCAATTACTTAAATTTATCATCATATTCTTGAAGAGAATGCATTTTGTTTTAAGGATTGTAATTTTTTTGTTTCATAATTATATTCACGATCCTTGGAATTTGAGAGACATGTCAATCATTTTCATGAATTTTGTAGAAAAAAGATGACTGGTTGTATTAAATTTACTCAATAAAAAACTATCATTATTATTTTAAATTGATTTATATAAAAAGAATTTATTTTGAAATGCCAATTGAGTTTAATTCTGGTTCAATTCATATATGTTATATATTGAGTGTATAATGAATACTACTTGTAATAGTTTATCAACCAATTATATATTAAGAGCCATTAAATCTCTTGCAGTGGAATCTCTTTTTTAAATTCTGCATTACCTTAATCTTTATGAAACTGAAATAAAAGTTAAATTAGCAAATAAATCACACTTCTAAAACAACGCTCATCCCCAAATCCCTATAACTCAAGCATAAAATCCTTTGAGGTTACTTAATTGTTATTGATACATACATATATGAACAAGTATATATCTATCTCAACTAAGTGCCTATCAAATATCAAGAAAGATTAATTTTTTGAGAAACAATCATTTCCTTAAATTTTACACTCTAAAAATAATTATCACCTTAATAAATTTGATCCTCTAAATACATGAGTTAATTTTTCTTTTTTAAATATTAAATAAATTTTACATACAAATATATAAGCATTATTTTTAAATTATCATAATAAATTAAATATGTAATTTATAATTTAATGATATTAATTATAAATAACCTTTTTCTTATAATTTTCAATATTCACCTCAATGGTATTAAAAAAATATAAAAAAAATTATGTTATATCAACAGCTTTAACTTTATTTAATGTCCATTTATATAAACATTTTATTTAATGTCGATTTCTAAACCAAAAACCCTATAAATAACATTTAAAAAAGTATAAAGATACCACCTTTGTGTAATTGAAAATTAAAATTGCAACCATCTAAACTGAAAATAGAAACTCTTTAAAAAGAAAGATATTAGAATTATATAAGTTATAAATACAAATTTTCATCCCTCCATTAAAATTTTAATTTATAACATATTATTTTTTATTAAATTCGAAAATATTAATTGTTTTAACTACGCGATAAAAAAATATTATTTATAATATTTATTTTTAATTAAAAAATTTAATTTGCATTATATATATTATATATATAGCAAAAATAAGGTTATTATTCAACATTTCATTAAAAAAATAACACATTCTCCCACCCAATTAAATTTAACTGTGTTTTGTCCACATGGGGTAGCCTAAGCAGCAAGGGCCGTGGAAATGAAGTCTCACCGAACCAGAAATCTTGGGTTCAAATCTTGGGCTACCCTTCCCCCGTAGAGGGGTACATAATGGACATGTAAATCAGAGAGTCCCACCCCAGCTTACAAAAAAAAATTAAATGTATTTTATTAAAATCACCACTTTCATGTACAATAAAGCTAAAACATAGTACATAGCATTTATAACAGATCTTTGTAATAAATTAGAAATTGTTAGTTATCTTAAATACTAAATAAAAAAATTATGGAGTAATTATTCAACAATTCATTAAGAAAAATAACGCGTACTTCCACTTAATTAAATTTAAGTGTGTTTTTAATTAAAATCACCACTTTCATGTACATTAAAGCTAATAACATAATACATAGCATAAATCCACAAATTCAGTGCTCAAGAAGGGAAGCAATATTGAAATGGAATTAATGTCAAGGGTCATCATTACCTATGAAGCGTATCCCCAATGATTTGGGGTTTATACAAAATTCAATATGCAATGTTGACTTCGTAATATATCCCGTGAAAATAAGGTAATTATAATTTATTCTATACTTCATTACAAAAAAATAACACGTACCTAATTAAATTTAAGTGTGTTTTATTAAAATTCACCTCTTTCATGTACATAGTACATGGCATAAATCCACAAATTTGGTTGTAAACAAGAGAAGCAATATAGAAATGGAATTTGTCAAGAGTCATCATTACCTATGAAGTGTACCCCAATGATTTGGTGTTTATACCGGCAATTAAGAGTACAAAATTCAATATGCAATGGTGACTTTAGTTAAAGGGTCATTATGGACCCCAATGGTATTGGATTCATACTCCAATTTCATTACTCGTATTTTTTAATTAAAATGTTTTTAATGATATAGCATTATTTTTTTCAATTGTAATGATAATAGATTATTTTTTTCAATTGTAATGATAATAGTTTAAAAAAATATTTTAATGTTAAAATGTATTATATGTATTCCAAACAATAATAAAATTGTAAATGAGTTATATGATATTTGTTTCACTTTTTTTTATTGTTTTTAATATAATAAATATTTTTTGATAAATAATATAATAAGTTAATATTATTTATTACTATTGAATGAGCATTTTTTTTTATCTCATTTAATAGTATATTTTCATGTCAACAGTTATAGATAATATAATGAAAGTTACACAATTGACACATGTTTTTTACATTTTTTTCAATTATTTTTTAAATTATTTTTTTTAATTAAAAATAAATCCAAAAATTGTCTTTTAGAGTGTCTATTTAAAAAATTAATTATTTATTATGATATTTTTTTATTTTCAAATATTGAAAATAAATTAAATATAATAAAAAAATTTTTGATAAATAAAAAAATTTATTTCATTTATATATTATTTTAAAAAAAAAATTATAAAATAAATTATATTTCATATAATATTGTTAGTTTCAAAATCAAATATCTTACAATGTTATGGTAAAATCTTTCTTCACCACACAACAACATTTGCTTACTAAAACTTAATAATGCTATATTAATAATAACATACTAATAATGGCAAGGTGAAGACAGCCTTTCAACACAATCCATTTTGGAAATGTCCTTAAAAAGTTCCATTTTGAAAATGTCTTTAAAAAGTTCAAAAAGTTAAAAAGCCCTTACAAGCATAATTGGATAATATTATTGGTTACAATTTATTATTTATACTTGAGTGCATATTATAATTTTGTAGGCTTATCACATTATCTTCATTGATTTGTAGGTTGTTTATATTATCTTCATTGTTTTGAAGAATTAGTTTTTGTTGTCGTCATGTATGTTAGAACGTGATTCAATTCTATTCACTTGATCATGTATGGACGTATTTATTGATCTTGTGGTTGAAGATGTTGATAATGGAGAAATTAACAGAAATTGAATGGTTCGTTTGGTTATTTATACAATTCTATCCCTTAAATGAAGTTGAATCTATCAATTGGAAAACTGCAAGGTATGAAAATTGCATTTTACATATTTGTAGGAATTTACAGGGTAAGTTCCTTAGACAGAACACCAAAGGACACCGCTCACAAATAGATCATAGATCAATACACCAGTATTTTTGACGTGGTTAAAACCCTCAAAGAGGGAAACAGTCCACAACCTGAGCCAACGCGGCCACTTCAGGCAATTTATTAATAAAAGAATGAAGTTTTACATAAGCTTCTCTCATGAATAGTTAACCTACAAATGACCCTCCATGCTCTTTAAATAGAGATCATGGACCAATCGGGTGTTGAGCCACGGATCAAGTGTCAGTAATGTCGAGGAGAGAATGAACCGTCGGATCACTACATATCGTGACCGTCGGATTGTAAGTTACAAAAGTACATAGTAAAGAAACACACTTTACCTAACTCTACACTAGACCAAGTTATACTTAACTATACTATTTCCTATGTGTCAGAATATCCTAACATCCCCCCTTAAGAACAACTTGGGATAGGATTGAAGGATTTACAAATATGACACAATAGGAGAAGGAAGGAGGCACTAGAGCGTATCCCCCCTTAGTGACAACTTCCTGAACTCCAAGCATATATCGAAGTTTAGTGAACTTCGCCTCTGTGAGAGCCTTTGTGAAGATGTCTGCAACCTGATCATCTGTTGAACAATATGGCACTTCAAGAACATGGTCATGAATGAGCTTTCTGATGAAGTGCATGTGTAGTTCAATGTGTTTTCTACGCTGATGTTGAACTGGATCTTTGCATAGTTGAATGGCACTTTGATTATCACACCAAAGTGTAGTCGGATGTTTCTGCTGAAAGCCAAACTCTGATAAGATCTGACAAA
>APFE030739772.1:18792-31574 GCA_000404065.3 Pinus taeda | reverse complement strand
TTTAATATATTATTTAAAAAAAAACTAAATTATAAAATAAAATTATATATAATTGGTTAGTTTCAAAATCAAATATCTTACAATGTTATGGTAAAATCTTTCTTCACCACACAACAACATTTGCTTACTAAAACTTAATAATGCTATATTAATAATAACATACTAATAATGGCAAGGTGAAGACAGCCTTTCAACACAATCCATTTTGGAAATGTCCTTAAAAAGTTCCATTTTGAAAATGTCTTTAAAAAGTTCAAAAAGTTAAAAAGCCCTTACAAGCATAATTGGATAATATTATTGGTTACAATTTATTATTTATACTTGAGTGCATATTATAATTTTGTAGGCTTATCACATTATCTTCATTGATTTGTAGGTTGTTTATATTATCTTCATTGTTTTGAAGAATTAGTTTTTGTTGTCGTCATGTATGTTAGAACGTGATTCAATTCTATTCACTTGATCATGTATGGACGTATTTATTGATCTTGTGGTTGAAGATGTTGATAATGGAGAAATTAACAGAAATTGAATGGTTCGTTTGGTTATTTATACAATTCTATCCCTTAAATGAAGTTGAATCTATCAATTGGAAAACTGCAAGGTATGAAAATTGCATTTTACATATCACCATGTGTAAAGGAAAAATTAAATAATAATGATTGATATTTAAGCTATCTTGTCTGTCTTGTAACCAAGGGTATCTCACATAATTTATTATGTTAGGGTCTTCTTCTTAAGAATTCGAGCTCATTAGACTTCTATAAATTTTTCATGTGTTACTCATGGGTAATGAATGAATGAATGTTCCTAGAATTTGTTTTGCATATTGCATCCCTAAAACTCCATTTACTCTTGCCAACGAATTATAAATACCTAGACTAGCTACGAATTTTCCTGTGGTGACAATGGGCCTTTTTCCAAAAGTGTTGTGGTGCGCTCTAGCTTTAGCCTATTCACTAGGCCTACTAATGTGTGAAATAACAAGTTCAAAACCGTAATTTCCAAACCCTAACTTCAAACCCCTAAGTGCATTTTGTAGAATAAAACCCTAACGGTCCAAACCCCTACATTGTTAAATATGTTAACCCTAGGTAATGAAACCCCAACATTGCTTACTGAGGATGAAAACATCTTGACGATGTTGGAAATATATCAACCAAATGGGTCTCCCCGATGTGAATTTCTAATTATACCTCACATCATTTGGAGTAGGAGTCCCATCCATAATATGGCTAGATTGTTGTTTTCTTAAAGATATGCCTTGGCTTTAGCTATTAGCACGAGAGTGAAGCACACATGTGCTTTTGAATGAGCTAGTGAATGTGCCTTGTGAATGTTCGATTGTAGATGTATCAAGGTTATTTTATTATAAAGAGGGGAAAATAAAGTGAGCCTCTAAGAGAGAAGTAATAGTATTACCCTAATGGAAACAAGTGAAAGATAAAAGCTCATTTAACATCAAGCAAAATAGTTCACAATGATGCGACGATCATTATAAACATAACAGCACATTTCCAACAATAAGCACCAAAGTGACCAAAATAGTTCAATTACTCCAGTACTGATGAAATCAAACATGAACTATAAACATTCAAAGAATAGTCTTAGAAATATTCACAATCCATGTGTGAAAATGTGCTGACCTGGAAGGCTTCAATACTAAGCAAAAGTCCCAAGATACATAAATACAATAAACACCACTAGCTCCAATAGTGGAGTGTAAGAGCCACTACTTTCTCCCCAAAGTTCTAATTTTGCCTCTCTAATGCCTTATAGGAGAAGCCAAAGTTAAAATTCATTTACATGAGAAATGAGGATCTATTTATAACTTAAAGTATGCCCTTTCGCATCCTCATGACTCATGACTTTCCAATTTGTAGTGACCTTTTGACTTTTAAAACCTTGTGAATTCCAAATGAATTTTGGGATTACATATGACTTTTAGTGTTACATATCTCTTTGAGTTCCATGAATCTTTAGTTCATACATGACTCTTGGTATTCTACTTATTTTTCTTTACAATGATTAGAACAATACATCATGACATCCACATCATCATGCGATGAGAACATGACATGTCACTATCTTTGGTGACCAGGACTAATAGTGACTGATGACATGGAATTTTTCCAGTGGTGACATGGTTTCCACTTATATCTTCATTCTTTAAGCAACTTCAATTGTTGATGTCTCTACCCTCCAAAGGGTATTTGATCAAATGAAGTCTTCAAAGTGCTTTGATCATCAATATTCAAGTGTGTTCTTCACTCTTCCTATGCTTCCTTTGTTTGTTATCTTTTCTTGATCTTCCTCATGTGTGCTTGCCATGTTGTTTTCAGAATACCTGCATCTACAATCACTCATGACAAGAAACCATCATCCTCAAAACCTCCTATTCTACCATGTTTTATGCATTTTTTTCATGCCTTTTCAGTGTGCTCAAGAGGGATAAAAGGGGCTTCTAGGCACATGGGCGCACTTTGAAAGGTTGAAGGCTTCATGGCTTTGGCATGTTCTCATCTACTAAATAGAGGGATAAAGTCAAGGAAGAGCACATGGTGCAAGTCCAAAGGATGAAGGGGAAGGATTTGGTCTTCCCAAGTGCATTGTGCACTCAAGGGAGAGAAAGAGGGCGCAGGGAGAACTCTTGAAGTATGAAGGATGAGGCTTCATGCCTTCAAAGTGTGCTCATGTGCTCAAGAAACCAAGGAGGTCACATGGTGCAAGTATGAAGGTTAAGGGAGGAAGCTTCATGCCTTCGTGATGTGATCATGCACTCAAGGAGGGTGTATTCCTTCAAGTTGAAAGAGTGCTCTCAATGACGGTACATTCCTTCAGCTCGAAGGAGTGCTCTCAAGGAGGGCACATTCCTTTAGGTCGAAGGAGTGTGATTAAGGATACAAAAGAGGGTGAATGGAATAAGTTTTAAGGTTGAAGGGTGAGGCTTCATGCCTTTAGAGTGCACTCATGCACTCAAGAGACCAAAGAGTGTGAATAACACAAGTCTAAAGACTGAAGAGAAGTATTATGTGCCTTCAGAGTGTGCTCATGTGCTCAAAGGGTCTAGGGGGTGCATGGTGCATCAAGGAAGTATGAATGGTGAAGCTTAAGGCTTTTAGTGTGCACTCATGGCCTCAAGGAGGGTGCACTTCCTCTAGTTGAATAAGTGCACTGAAGGAAGACAAATTTTCAACAGGGAAAAGTTCAAAACAAGGAAAGGGAAGGTTCTTAAGGAGTGTACTCAATTATTTTGAAGGGAATAGGGTTCACTTCAGAAGGATTCTTGATCAAGGCTTCAGAGTGTGCTCATGTGCTCCTTTCCTCAATGGGTTTTCTTTGAAACCAAAAATTTTCGAAGTCTGGGAGATAGGAAAAGAGGCGACCATGTTGAGTTTAAACGTAAAAACATATTAGACTTATACCAACTCATTGAGAAAACTTAGAAACTATTGAAAAATGGTAAATATACATCAAAACACCACTTTGTACACATTCCCTAATTACAATAAGTGAAGTGTGTGCGACTATGACCCAAACATGTAGTTTTACTATGACAAGTATGTTATGACCATGGAATGCACTTAGATATGTTATAATTAATACAAAATCACTTGAGAACATTCAGGAACACTTGAAACACATATTGTAACATGAGACGACAGTCAATGATCAAGGAGACACTAGATACAACAATGATAGTAAGATCTAAAATTTGAATGTATTGAAATTTTGGAGGGTGTTGTAGCAACGACAACAATTGGTGACACACTGAGCGTAATTCATCTTCTCTATCTAGGAATAACTTTTAGTTAAGGGTCAAACATTCAAAAAGTATTTATTGCCTCAATTTCCCCCTTTAAACTAGGTTTTATACATAACATTCACTTTTCTCTACTTGGTTGAACACATATAAAGATACATTGTATCACAAGTGTTTCAATCCGAGAAAGGGTAATGTTCATGAAGAGTATGATATTCAAAGTATGAGTTTTCATCTCTGTTATAGCACAACTGCTAGTAGGCCTGGATAGTACCTTGACGGAGTCACTTTAGCAGCACAAATGTTGCTTCACTGCCAGTGAACCTTGTCAGTGCCCCGCTGAAGTCGCTTGATCCACCTCCCTACGCAGGAAGCCTTTCTCTTCTTTCACCTTTATTTATTTATTTAAAAGAATTTTACATCAACACTTAGTATTTTCAATGGGTGGAAGAGAGATCCTGACTTATTGAGAGCAAAGGAGGTTTCCCCTTTAGAAATTTATTTTAAGACCTCTAATATTGGTTTGCTTGCTTTAAATTTTCCCCTTATCCCTTCTCTACTAGATTGGACAAGTGTTAACATGAAAGTATACTTACACCATGTTGAGAAGTTTATATACTAGCATAGGCACTGATCTAATAGGTTGCCTCAAGGTTATCCTATTGGAAAAATCATATTTTCCATTCAGACTTAGCTCAACCTATAAAATCTTCCCAGGACAAAAAAGGAGAACAAATAGAAATCTAAGCATTGTCATTGTATGACTTTTTATTTTATTCCACTATAAATTCCCTTAGAGCGAAAAAAATTTCACACAAGGTCTTATTGGACAAAAAAATAGAAAATACATGACAAAATAGTGAAACAAAACCAAAAGAACCAAACAAATGGAGGTGGGACATAAAACATCATGAAGAAAATATCATAAGAAAAAAAATGAATGTAGAGACTCAATGGAGAAAAAGAAATAAGGTGGTTGCAATGTAAGAGGAACTAAATGCAATCAAGCCTACTCCTAACCTAACCAAGTAAAGGTCAGGGCTAAGTGTAATGATATTTCTAGTGAAGCCAACATAATTTCTCTTGACTTGCAATTACAAAGATAAGAGCAATTAAAAATGATTTAATACAATATGCAATAGAAAAGAGAAGAACTTTAATATATTGCACAAAAGATAAAAGGTATTTACTAGATTTAGAGAGATGTGTCATGTCATATAACGTTACCCAACCTACCATCTTACCTTTTTGATGAAAACCATAAGCAAGTAAACTTTGATGGCTCCTTGTTAATGTGCCTACATTGGTATTATCTTCCTTAGTAAACATCAAGAGAGATCGGAACTTGCTTTTAGAAAATGGGTTTGCTAAGTAATATGTCTCTAGTTAATGATAGATTGGATTTTGATATTCTAAACATTCCTTTTGATGATCCTGATATTTTTGTAAATATAATTTTTAAACTAATGTCATAGAATCATGATGGGAGTCTTGTAAGGGAAAATAAATCCAACCAGGTTCAGAAATCTTGTCAATATAGTGAGGGTCTAACATAACCATCAGTGAAGGCTAAAGTGCCTCAACTGCTTGACCAATATCTGAAAATTGAGAAGATAGACCATAAGGATCACTCGATGTAAAACAAATGCCATGAGATATACTAGTGGGAAAATAATCAATTGGATGACAATTATTAGAACAAGAGCCATGATTAGATGGACTGATTAAAACACAAGACTATTGATCAGTAAACAACAAGGATAAATGAATTTGAACAGATTGGTGAATTCTTCGAACAAAAGAATCATCTTCCTCCTATGTTGAATGTGGCAAATAGTTTTCTTCTAACTAATGATAAACTAGAATGGTTTCATAATCATTGAAATAATTAAAAAGGAATGCCAATATGGAAAACACTTGAAACTAGTCAAGATGCAATGGGTGAAAAAGAGGAACTTTATTCAGCAAATATCATAAGCATTCACTAACACTCAAGAGGAGATGTTGTAGCATTATAACATTCACAAGAAGGAGTAGGAACTTATTATTTTCAAAATTATCTGATAGGTATGGATCTTCGATTGATGATAATACTTAAAATGATCATCTTCATGGATTTGTATATTCATGGAAGATATACGCTCCAACCCAGGTTAGATTGAAGATATTTGCATGGAGATAAGTTGTTTGAAACAATATTTTTAATCTGATCATAAACTAAATCTTGAAATTCATAAGAGTTATGTCTAGAATACCATAGTTATTTCAAGAAGGAATTTACATCTACTGAAAACATGCAAAGGAAAGAATTTTGTGAGGATATCCAAATCTGATTTGGTTCAGGGGCCTTACTAGAGTCATGAGAACCTGACATAACCATGAATTGAAGTTGAAGTGCCTCAAGTCCCTGATGAGATCCAGAACTTTCAATAATTGTAGAATCACGTTTTGAAGATTGAGTCAGATCATGCATGGTATGTGGAAAACTACCATTAATAATTACAACAAGATCGCTAGTATAAGTTGGCAACCATATACATTATTGATTTGATCATAATTTGCATATTTAAAGAATATATTACCCAAGTTATAAAGTTCTTATGATTGCACCTATGAGGCTGAATAGATTGAATGAATTTCATGAGTAACCTATACAAAGGAATTCTCCTCATGCAAGACTAGAAATGATAGGGAATGGAATGAATATTTAATGATTTTAGTACTTTCCTTTTCATCATGAATGATCTCACCACCATGTGTTAATTCAAAATCCAACTCATTAGATGAACTATCCCCATCACAAGTTAATGCCTTATAAAAGGTGGAACATAAGGGATAGTGAGGTAAAGAGGTAGTTTCAATAAAAACACCTTTATTAATTGAATTATATTCAAGATATAATTCTTTTGGAACAATTTTTTATTCAAAAAATGAAAGATCAATAGGTGCACTTGGGAAACCATCATTACATATAATGATGGGGTTGAAATTAGCAAAACGAATGTTGTCCAATACTTCAAATTGATTAAGCAAGTTAACTTTATTTAATCTATCACCACGATTCTTAGATTCACAATCAACCAAGGATGGAAGAACATTATCTTGTCATGGAGTATTTTGAAAAAGAAAAGAAAGGTCAAGAGAATCCTCACCTTCTCACTCCTCTAGCTATGAAGAATGTCTACCTTTCACCTGATCATTGTTTTGATTTGGAAGTGATTGATCAAGTAGATCAAGGGGCAAGGGATCATGATAAAGGGATGATAGAGGATGATAGTTATCCAAATCATATTCAAGACTGAATTTATGAGAATTAATATTATCTTAATCATTCAAGCACTTACCCTTCACCTTCGGCTCCATGAACCATTCCAAAATTTCCTCAATTGTCTCTGGATCATGGGAAATGGAAGAAGATTATGGAGATGTATTAGGAATTTTATATCTAGATCTCCAAACTTCAACATTATCACAAGGAGGCACCCAAATTAACACTAGAAAAGGAGGAGGACAAGGAACAAAAGGAATAGTAGGTTCCTCCTTTGGAATTTGGGGTGTCTCAAAATTTATGAAAGCTGGGAGAACATGAACATCTGGAGGTTTAGATTTCAACTGATTCAAAGAGATCTGAACCAAAGGCTCAAACTTTTGTTTAAAGACATCCAAATCCATATCTTCTTCACAGATCTCACAAGATAAGGGAAGTTATCAATTATAAAAATCATCAATTGATTAATTAGGCTCCATTCTAAGTTGATTGATTCCTTTATAAACATCTCAGTAATCATACCTATCGAAAGCTTGATGAATCTCCTTAAGAAAATGATCAGAAGAATGAATAGAGGAAGAGGGTAAGGTGTGACACCATCGGCTAACACAACCTTCAAGAGTGAGAGTGAATAGAATACACATAACATCTTCATCATCAACTTGAAGATATTTACAAAACCCAAGAAAATCATTTATGTGTTTGGATAGAAATGTACCACCCTCACCTTCAAATTTGAATTGAGACAAGGAATGAATGTGTTTCGCAGAGATTGAAAGTTTACCAGGAGGTAAGTTGGAAAAAAACTCTGGGATTATGATTTGGGAAAGAGCCATTTAAGATAATATGTTCAACACAAACTCAAAGGGCATAGCTTGTCATGTGGCCCTTCTTCTAGTTCCAATTGTTGATGGTGCTAGAAATATCTCAACCAAGGGAGTCTCCCCAATGTGAAGTCTCAATTAGACATCACATTGTTTGGAGTAGGAGCCCCATCCATAATACAGACCAACTATCATTTTCTTAAATATATGCCTTGGATTTAGATGTTAGCACATGATAGAAGCACACATGTGCCTTCGAATGAGCCAATGAATGTGTGTTGTGAATGTTTGATTGTAGATATATCAAGGTTATTTTACTCAAAGGGGGGGGGGGGGAATAAAGGGAACCTATAAGAGAAAAATAATGGTACTACCCTAATGGATACACATGTGAAAGAGAAAGGCTCATCTAACATCAAGAGAAATATTTCACATGTGATGATCACTATAAACATAACTGACACATTTCCAACAAGAAGCACCAAAGTCATAGAAATAGTTTAATTACCCTAGTACCGAAGAAAGAAGAAATGAACCTTAAACATTCAAGAATAGTCTTAGAAACATTCACAATCCATATGTGAAAATGTGTTGGCCTTGAAGACTTCAAAATTAATAAAAAGTCTCAAGATACATATATACAATGAACATCACTAGCTCCAATAGTGGAGAATCAGAGCCACTACTTGCTCCCCAAAAGTACTAACTCTATATCTCTAAGTCCTTGTGGGGGAAACCAAGGTTAATACTCCTTTAAATGAGAAATTATGATCTATTTATAACTTAAGTCATGACCTTTCACATCCTCATGACTCTTGACTTTCCAACTTCTAGTGACCTATTGACTTCTACAAACTTTGGAATTCCAAATGACTTTTGGGATTACATATGACTTTTAGTATTACATGTCACTTGGAATTCCATGGCTCTTTAGTTCATATATGACTCTTCGTATTCTACTTATTTGTATTTGTAATGATTACAACAATACATCATGACTTCCACATCATCGTATCATGAGAACATGACATGTCACTATATTTGATGACTAAGAATAATAGTGGTTGATGAGATGGAATTTTTCCAATGGTGACATGACTGCCACTTGTATCTTCATTCTTCAAGTAGCTTTGATTTTTGATGTCTCTACGACCCTCCAAAGGTTCTTTGATCAAATTGAGTCTTCTTTAATCATTAAGATTCAAGTGTGTTCTTTGTTCTTCCCATGCTTCCTTTGTTTGTTCACTTTGTCCAATATTCCTTTTGTGCGCTTTCCATTATGTTTTTGGAATACTTGCATCTACAATCACTCATGAAAAGTAACTATCAACCTAAAAATCCCATATTCTACCATGTCTTATGCATATTTTTTGTTCATACCTTTTTAGTGTTCTCAAGAGGAATAAAAGTGGTTTCTAGGTGTACAGGCACACTTTGAAGGGATAAAGGGTTAAAGAGGAAAGGCTTTGTTGCTTCAGCATGCACTCATGCACTCAAGAGAGGGACGTAGTCAATGTAGGGCACATGATGCAAGTTTGAAGGATGAAGGGGAAGACTTCAGACTTCCCAAGTGCATTGTGCAATCAAGAGGGAGAAAGCGAGCATGGGGCACACTCCTAAAGGTTGAAGGATGAGGCTTCATGCCTTCAGAGTCTGCTCATGTGCTCAAGAAGCTAGGGAGGGAAAATGGCACAAGTCTACAGGATGAAGGAGGAAGATTCATGCCTTTTTTATGCATTCATGCACTCAAGGAGGGTGCATTCCTTCAAGTCGAAGGAGTGCTCTCAAGGAGGGAACATTCCTTTAGTTGGAATGAGTGCTCTCAAGGAGGGTGCATTCCTTCAGGTCGAATCAGTGCACTTAAGGATACCAAAGAGGATGCATGGCGCAGATATGAAGGTTGAAGGGTTGAGACTTCATGCCTTCAGAGTGTGCTCATGAGCTCAAGAGACCAGAGATGGTGCATGGCACAAGTCTGAAGGCTCAAGAGAAGAACTTTAAGCCTTCAAAGTGCGCTCATGTGCTCATAGGGTTTGGGGGGTGCATGGAGCATCGGGAAAGGCTAAAGAGTGAAGGTTGAGGCCTTTAGGGTGTGCTCATGCACTCAAGTAGAGTGAACTTCTTCGAGTTGAAGAAGTGTGCTCAAGGAAGACCTAGCTTTTCACTAGGGCGCATTTCGAAACAAGGAAGGGTGATGTGCTTAAGGAGTGTGCTCAACGCACTTGAAGGGCATAGGGAAAACTTATAAGAAAAAAAGTATTCTTGACCAAGGCTTCAGAGTGCACTCATGTGTTCTTTGCCTCAATGGGTTTACTTTGAAACCAAAATTTGTCTAAGTCTGGGAGATAGGACAAGGGGTGACCATGATGATTTTAAACTTAAAACCATGTGTGACTCATACCAACTCATTGAGAAAACTTAGAAAATATTGAACAATGATAAATATGCATCAAAATTCCACTTTGTACACATTCCCTAATTACAATGATTGAAGTGTGTGCGACTGCGACCCAAAAGTGCCATTTTACTACGAAAAAGATGTTATGACCATGTAATGCACTTAGAGATGTTCTAATAAATGCGACGACACTTTAAAACATTTAGGAACACTTGAAACACATATAATAACATGAGACGACACTTGATGATCAAGGAAACACTAGATACAACAATGATAGTAGGCTCCAAAATTTGAATGTGGTGAACTTTTAGAGGGTGTTGTAGCAATGACAACAAAACCCTTGGTGCATTGAAAAGTTGCCATTAAATAAAGCCCTAATATGCATTGATGAAACCCTAATATGAGGCAATCAATGTAAGCATGACTGAATCCCTAAATGAATATGATAATTGCATGACATACTAAGTACTAAAGATGTCATTACCATAATGGAAGAAAAACACATGTGGAGAAACCCTAGCATGAAAGTTGGCCTAGAAATACAATGCCATAAAGCATATATAAGAAGCATTGACATTTTCCAAGGCATGTCAATATTATGAAAAAACCTTAGCTACAAGTTAGAAACCCAAGATTCAAAACCCTAGGTTCATTTTTTCTGGGAAAACCTTAAGTGCAAGACCCTAGGTGTTTTGTCTAGGAGAAAACCCTAAGTTCAAATCCTTACATTGTTAAAGATGATAACCTTGGGTAATGAAACCCTAACATTTCTAGTTAAATATCAAAACCCGAGGTGCATTGAAAATCCCATATAAAAGAAATCCTTAATATGCATTGATAAACCCCTAAGATGACATAAGAAATGAATATGATAAGTGAATGAAATACTAAGTATTAAAGATGCCCTTACCATAGTATATGAATAACGCATGTGGAGAAACCCATAGCATGAAAGTTTCCCTAGCAAGAAAATGTGATAAAGCATATATAAGAAGCACTGTCATTGTCGAAGGCATGTTAATATGATGGAAAAACCCTAGCTACAAGTTCAAAACCCTAGGTGCATTGTCTATAAGAAAAACCTAAGTGAAAAACCATAGGTTCATTGTCTAGGTGAAAACCCGAAGCGAAAAACCTTAGGTGAAAACCCTTGCATTGTTAAAGATGATAGCCCTAGGTAATGAAACCATAACATTGCCTGTTGAAGATGAATATACTAGGTGCATTAAAAATATCTTGTTAAAGAAATCCCTAATTTGCAGTGATGAAACATTCGATGACCTAAGCAATGTATGAATGAATGAATCCCTAAATGAATATGATAAGTGCATGAAACCCTAAGTATTAAACATGTCCTTACCCTAGTGGATGAACAACACAAGTGTAGAAATCCTAGCATGGAAGTTTCCCTAGCAAAACAATGTGATAATGCATATATAATAATCACTATCATTGTCCAAGGCATGTCAATATAATGGGAAAACCCTAGCTACATGATGCCATTGATCCATGAAAGAAGACCATAAAATAAGGTTGTTATGGGAAACACTCATATGATGAAAAGAAAATTAACATTTCCAACTATAGATATCATTTCTTGGAAAACAAATTAGACCAACATGTAGAGGACATTATTCCATTACCTACATGATCCTACATAATCCAACCCCATATAATAAAAAAAAAAGATAATGGAGTAAGGAGTAGAATAGTTAACATTCCGTGAACTAGAAAATTCTGAGAGAGAAAGATAGTAAATGTTTTTGGTGGAATATTTATCTAGTTATACTTATGTAAGGCCTAGTTGCATTTATTATTGCATACCTAGTTTTGGTGGAGGTTAACAATACCCTATTATGTGGAGAAGACAATCTAGACCTATACAAGACCTCTATTTGGCTTGAAAACGAGATATATGAAAAGTCATTGAATTTCAAATTGTACTATTCCTACTTAATTTTAGAGTGTGTCTCTCTGAAATTTTAGATTGTGGTATCTCTTTGACACTTGGGCCATCTCCAAACACCTTAGACATATGCAAAAATAAACCTTTTTACCCTCGAATATGTGGAACTTTGGGTGTTGTAATTTTTGTGATAGATCTAACCTCTAAAGTAGTAAATTGTTGCAAATCTTGATTGAAAATATGAAGAAGTATTGAAGGAATTCTAAGGTCTTGTTTTGTAACATATTTTGAAATAATTTTTGACTTGAAGGATTATATTTGGAACCTGTATTGCACAAAATATTGGAGACCTCAAGAAGCCCAAGTAGGAGCTTAGTGAAGGACAAGGTTGGAGACTTGAAGTATAGGTTGGAGCATGGTTTGTTAGATTTTGGAGTCTTCCTCTAGGGTTGGGGCCGTAAAGGAATTATATGTGTGATTGTACAAATTGGAAATTGATTTTTTGTAATTGAGGATTGGAGTCCTCACCATTTGTTAGTAAAAACATTGTTCATTTTTGTATTTTGTTTTAAGTGATCTTAACTGGTAGAATTACAATTGTAAAAGGAAATACAAATTCA
>APFE030739770.1:0-25070 GCA_000404065.3 Pinus taeda | reverse complement strand
TCCAGACCTGGTTGTTGGCTTTGTAAAGGTCGCCCACCTTTCTATGGCATGTCTGTTCACCTGATAACCCACTTTTCTTGGGGATAAGCTCATCCTTTCACTATTCATGGAGATTCCTTCTCCTATATAAGCCTCCACCATTGCCATGAGCAGCTAGTTTTTTGACATATAGACTTTGACATAGAGGAATTCATAGTTTTAGTGCTGCTCCTAATAGGCAGTTGGTATGTTAAGTGTGGATTGCTAGAGAGCTTAAGGAAGGTTGTGAAGTTTTGTTGCCTTGTGTGAGAGAGAGAGTTGTTTGTCTTGGGAGATCTACCTCCAAGGGTGAATGCTTATGAGACTTGCTGGCTGGACCCTCTTGAGAAGGACTCAGCGTCAGAACATTGGTTGTACCTTTCTCAATTTTGATTAATAAAAGATAGATGACTACTGTTATGGTTCCATTCTCATTTGTCTTATGATGGTTATGTGAATTACATCCTTTCTTACTGATGTATAGTTGCTTTTACTAGATTTCACGCTTGTGTTTGTTCTCTCTTTGCATGTGCAGGTGTCTGTCCGCGAGGATAGTGGAGGATCGTGACCGACCAGAGCGAAGGAGTGAGAGCAGCATCTCTTCATCAAACGAATAGCGTTGGAATCCAAGTAGGTGCTCATTACCCACTTGTTAATTGCAATTAGGAACTTGCAGAGTAGCGTTGATTGATTGTTGCTAGACCCCTTTTGGGCTAGTAGGGATCGCCTCTATCCGTAGAGGGGATTTACCTCTCCAACACCATTTGTCCTCCAAATTCGACATGAAAGATCTTGGTGCTACAAACTATATTTTACGCATGGAAATTAAAAGAGATCGGACAAAGAGGAAGCTCTGGTTAAACCAGAGGAAGCATGTCGAGAAAATATTGCAGAGGTTTAATATGCAAGATAGTAAACCGGTGAAGGTTCCTATTCATGTAGGTGTAAATTTATCTAAGACACAAGAAGAGGAAGAGGACATGTCCATGTTCCATATGCAAGTGCAGTCGGTAGCCTGATGTATGCGATGGTCTGTACTAGACCAGACATTGCACATGCAGTGGGATTATTGAGCAGGTTTATGTCAAAACCAAGGAAGGAGCACTAGACAATAGTGAAGCGTGTGTGGCACTAGTGATTATGGTTTGTGCTACCAAGGAAGACCAAGATTAGATAGAGTGTTGGATATTCGTGGCTTTGTTGATGTAAACTAGGCTGGAGATTTGGATCAGAGAAGATATACAAGTGGGTATGTGTTTAACCTATTTGGAGGTGCAGTCAGTTGGATGAGTAAGAAACAATCTATAGTGGCACTATCAATTATAGAGGCAGAATACATGGCAGCCACTCTTGCAACAAGGAAGCAGTTTGGTTGTAGAGATTGTGTTCAAGTATGGGGTTAATACAGGGAGCTATAAAGATAGATTTTGACAACCAAAGTGAAATTTTCTTGGCAAAGAACCCTGCATATCATTCAAAGACAAAGCACATTGATGTTCAGTATCACTTTGTGAGGGATATGATAGAAGACAAAAAGGTGTTGCTGGTAAAGGTAGACACTTTGAAGAATACGGCAGATGCATTGACAAAATCTATGAGCTCTGAGAACTTCTCTTGGTGTAGAGAAAAAATGGGTGTTGCGGGGCTGGATAAATGACTAAGCTCTCTTGTGGCTCCCTGTGGAAAGAAATCAAGAAGTGGTAAAATGTTGGGTTGTGTTATATTCTTTCCACGACTAGCCCACGTAGTTAACCAGGGGGTTAGAAGGGGGGCAGAGCCCCCCCTTCATTGCACCGATTGCATAGTGGGGGGAGTCACAACGAGTTTGAGGGGTGTAGGTAGCCCCACTCTATGGGGTCTGGGGCAGAACCCTGGAAAAGTTTGGTTTTGGACCATATATTAGGTTGGGCGGACCTACCTATGGTTTTATGCATGTTTTTCGCACATGGTTTTGGACGCGATGGTTTTCGGTCCATGGTTTTGGACATGATGGTTTTCCATCCATGGTATTGGATGCTTTGGAATGTATAAATATGTATTGTAACATTGAAAGGAACATAATGAAAAATCAATTTGGTAGTCCCGGTTTTGGGATCCAAGGGAAAATCTCTGTGTATATGTGTTTTATGTGTTATTCTATTGCATTGTTTATTTTCTGTGTTTTAGAATTCGTATGTAGATAATTTCTGTATGGGGTTAAAACCTACAGATCCATCCTCTGACCAAACAAACCAACTAGAATTTTCCGCATCCAAATGGCCTCACATGCTACCTGATTTGCAACAATGTATTCAGCCTCTGCTGAGCTGAGTGCAACCGACTTCTGTTTCCTGCTGTACCAAGAAACTGCAGCTGACCCAAGGTTGAAAATTCCTCATGATGTGCTCTTCTGATCTGATGGACTCCCTGCCTAATCTGCATCAATGAAGCCCTATAGCTTCACTCCCTCTGTCTGTCTATACCATAATCCATATTGAGATGTGCCTCTGAGGTATCTCAAAAAAATCTTAGCTGCCTTCCAAAACATCTTGGTAGGTTGAACCATAGCTTGACTCAGTTGGTTCACCGCATAGCACAAATCTGGTCATGTGTTCACTAAATACATCAGTGAACCCACAAGATGCCAATACATAGTAGCCTCTACTACTTCTCTTGAGGTGGCATCCTCCTTCCTCTAGTTACCTGCTAGAGGAGTCTGCATAGGCTTGCACTTCTTCATGTGGAATCTCTTGATTATCTCATTGGCATACTTGCCTTGAGACAAAAGCACTTCCCCATCCTTCTGCCACACTTACATGCCAAGGAAGTAGTGCATGAGGCCCATGTATTTCATCTCGAACTCTCTTGCAAGGTCCTCCTTGCAAGACATGATCAACTGATCATCACCTGCTAATATGAGATCATCAACATAAAGAGCAATGATCAATGGCTTACCTTTCACAATGATGTGATATAGGTTCACATCCGCTTCAATCTTTGTGAACCCTGACCCAGTGAAGTAGTTGTTGATCCTGGTGTACCAAGCATGAGGTTCTTGCTTCAGCCTGTACAAAGCTCTCTTGAGTCGACACACATGCGACTCACGATCGAAGGTCTCAAAAACTTCCAGCTACTCTATTTATACCTCTTCCTCAATCTTGTCATTAAGGAATGTAGTCTTCACATCCATCCGATGGATCTTCAAACCCATCTATTTTGATAGTGCCAACATCGATTTGATAGATGAGTACCTTGTGACAAGAGCAAAAGTCTCATCATAGTCGATCCCCTTGACCTATGAAAAGCCACAGGCAACAAATCTTGCCTTGTGCTTTTCCACACTACCATCAGCAACTTGCTTTACCTTGTAAAGTGAATGGGAACTCACAACTTACTTGTTCTCTGGTCTTGGAACCACATCCCAAACACTGTTCTGAACTATGGATTCATAATCCTCCACCATAGCGTCAACCCAAATCGCTTGCTGCACTGCTTCCTCAAACGAAGATGACTCGGTCTCAACACATTCTCCAACAAGGGCCATGTATCCAGTGTACCTGTCAGGTGACCTTCTCTGTCTGCACTGAGAAGATGGTTCTCCCACATTCTCTCTCGCATCTGACAACAATCTGTCAGGTTCTCTTGTGCACTTCTGCCCCTCTCTGGAAGACTCTGCTTGAGTGGATGTCTCCACTCCTGGAACCTCTGCATGTGGCTACTTCACATCAGTTTGAGGCTCCTCCTCCTTAGGAACCAAAAGTTCCTCCACAACCTATACTTGGAGCTCCCTCTCAAGGGAAACTTGCATGGCCTTTTGCTCATCAAACTTAAGATCTTTGTGAACCACTATCCTCCGACAGGTAGGCAAATACACCGATAGTTGTGAGGTGTATCAATGTACCCCAAAAGTATCCCCAACTCTGTTGTTGGCTTAAGCTTCTTCCGAGCATCCTTGGTCACATGGAAATATACCGATGAGCGAAAGATCCTGAACTAACCCATATCTGGTCTCTTCTTGGAGAAAGCTTCCTCTAGTGTCTTCATCCCAAGTATGTGATGTGGGCTTCTATTCTACAAATAGACCACTGTGTTGCATGCCTCAGCCCACAAATGAAGTGGTAGGCCTTGGTCATGTAGCATAGCGCAAACTTCCCCCACAATCATTATGTTCTTCCTCTTTGGCACTCCATTCTGCTGTGGGTTATGAGGTGCCATCAATTCCATTTAATTCCTTCTGCTACATAGAAGTCCTTAAACTCTTGAGAGACATACTCTCCACCATTGTCACTTCTCAAGGCCTTAATCTTCTTCCGTAATTCTTTCTCAACCAAAGCTTTGAACTCACAAAACTTTGAGAAGGTTTGATCCTTCTTCTGAATGAAATAAATCCAACATTTATGAGAAAAATCATCAATGAAAATCACATAATACCTTTTCTTTGTGGTGGATGCTATTGAGAATGGTCCACACACATCAATATGAACTCGCTCTAAGATCGCCTCAGCTGGACTATCTCGATCATGAAAGGAAGAATTGTCGTGATTTCTTAAGGTACAACCTTTGCATGTGTCCACTTTCTCAAGTTTACCTTTGGGAAGTCTGATAGAGATCTGTTGCATAATCTTCAAGGCCCCATTATGCAAGTGGCCCAACCGCCTATGCCATAACTCACCAATGTCTTGGCTTTTCACCAATTCTGCTTTCGAACTCAATGCAACACAATCATATACCTCTAGTTTATGGAGATTCTTCATTTGAATCCCAATCCTCTTAGTCTGACTCATGGCTATGTGTCTCAAGAATGCCTTTCCTTTACTGAAGACAACATCGTAGGCTTTGTCCTCCAACATCACAACCGATACCAAATTCTTCTTCAATCCAGGCACATACTTCACATTTGTCAAGGTGAGAGGAGCTCCATGCACCCTCTGAAAAGTAACCATGCCCACTCTTGAAACACTGTACTTCCCGTCATCACCCATCTCCATGGGCATCTTGAGGTATTTCTCCTCCAAAGTACTGATTTTGTTTTGTCACCGGTCATATGGAATGAGGCCCCACTTTCAAGATACCAAACATGACCCATCATCGATGAAACCATACATGCGATGAGGGTAAAATCCAATTTGACTGAGAGGCTAGTGCCTCACCTTCTGATCCTTTCGAGGATCCCTTATTGGATTTATTCAATGGGAAATTAGTTGCATAATGGCCCACCTCATGACAATTAAAGCATCTCACTTTATATTTGTCAATCTTCTTCCCTCCATGAGAATAATTCTACTTGGAATGGGAAGCCTTCCCTTTCCCTTTCCTTGCCTTACTTGTAAGGTTAGATTTTCTTCATCATCATGCTTAGATGAAGAACCATCTTTGGTGCTCCTCCTGATCTCCTCTTGCATCAGATCTGACCATAGTCATTCCTAATCTGGTAGTTTCTCTCTTCCATTCCTAGAGTCTTGGTAGCTATGCTAGCTGTTTGGAAGACCGAGGAGAGCAAGACTCACCATATCATCATTGGCTGTAGTTATTCCTACACTACCAAGCTCATATCTGTAGGTCGTGAGCTTTTTCAGATATGTGGAAATAGTATCGCCCCTTTTCATCTTGATTTTCTGAAGCTTATCCTTGCGCGCCAATTTTCTTTGGTCCTTGTTGTTCTAATAGAGGTCCTTTAATGTCTTCCACATTGAGAATAGAGTCTCCTTCCCATGGAGACTCGAGAAAATATGGTCTCGAACTCCCTCCAGAAGAATCTGCCTTGACTTCGCCACACACTTCTTCCATTTAGCCAATTCTTGTCCATTAGCTGCAGCTGGCTTGGGGATTTCTTGATCAATGAAATCCTTTGAACCATTATCTTCTAATACTTCTTCCATGCAATCCTTCCATGCTATGTAATTTGAGTTTCCATCCAGAGCATACTCGAGTCTCAAGCCATTGAACGCCATTGGTGAACATAGAAGTATGATAAGAATTCGATTTTACTCCTCCAACCAAGAACTTCAAACTTCGAATTTCCCTTCTTCAGTATATTGTTCACAACCTTGATCACCTTTGCTCTGATATCATGTAGAAATTCTCACTATAGATTAACCTGATTATGCAATATAACTAAATCAAAATACTTAATCTACTTCTACAATCAAACTTGCGAAAGCTTAATCAATTTGAGCAAGATCATACAGAGCACATATAACCAGAAGAGGAAACAATACACATGAAACGCAGAAGAATACTCTGGGGAAAGCCTCAGCTAAAAACCCCGCTATCTATATTATCATACAAGTGGAAATATCTCAGGATTACACACAACTTTAGCTCTCATAGCTATCCAACTCTCAGCACAATCCTTCACTGGTACTCATAGACAGAATAGAAAACTCATATGCCTTCTCCTTTGCCATCCAAGCCTCCTATTTCCTTGTGCAGTTTTCCCTGGGTGCTCTAGCTGTAACCCTATGTGACACTGATCTCACACACTACTCCAACACACTGTAAAATTGTGCAAATCTCAAGGAATGAATTCCTTCTGCATGCAAGAAATTTTCTTATAGGAAAATTCTTGCAACTGATAGTACATTGCCGCTGCCTTTAATCTCAACTGGGTCTTTGTCTGAATTGACATGCATGAGTTATTTATGAGAGAATATTCAGTTATCTGGAGTACACTAGTTTCATGAATGCATGCATTAACTAACTGAATTCACAATTAGTTCCTCAAACTGTTTGGAACTAATTTAACTAGACTTAACTCAGTTAATTGAGCTAACTAATTCCAACTCAAATAAAACTCATCCTTATCTCCTTAATTAAGCGATAATCTCCTCAATAAAAGGGATAACTGTTGCAAGACTTCACAAAGACTTCTAGGTTGAATTTCTCCAACTAATTAGCTCAAGATAAATTAATTAATTATTTTTCAAGCAGCTGGTGAGACTAAATTCGAATTTTAATTCTCAATTTTAATTCAAGGACAAATTAAAATTGGAATATTCTTGTTGCCACATTTCAGTAGTTGACAAGTCTCTTTGCTACCAAATTCAAGAGGGATAAGGCCAGCATAGCAGGGGTTGACTTCACAATTTCAGCAAACGCCATTTCCATAGCCACTGGAATCCTTAAACATGGATAAATCTGGTTCAAAGGGATGGATCTAGATATTGAGAACTACACAACATTCTTAAAGCCACCCTACAAGAATGCTCCCAAACACATTTTTCCCTTTAGAAATTTCTTAACAGATTTGCTCCTTTAATGAACATGATCATGAAGTAATTTACCTATGAGGGTATGTTTTCAAGGCTATACTAGCATCACATAAGACTACTCATGTATTTCACAACCATCAAACCTCTTAACCTACCTCATTACCTATATAGAAGCCTGATCAAGATGACAGAGAAGGTATAGAGAAAAGGGAAAGATCACCAATAAAACCTATTCAACATGGCTAGGTCAAAATTATTGTTTTTCATCAGTTGTAACAGGTCAACCTATCTTGGGAGGCATTCATGTAGTCAACTTCTCTTTTTCCTGCTACTAGTCAACCTAGCAGTGAAAGTTCGCCATCGTAAATATCACCAAGACCTCAAGAAGTTGACTCTACAAGAAAACCAATGACAAGGATACCTAGGGCAGAGGTAAAAAAAACATATAGCAGAGGTAAGAAGCTTGTGTTTGCTCCTGATAGTATAGAAAGAGTTCAACCTCCTACTGTTGGACAAGAAACATCAGGACATCATCATGATGTACCTTTGCATGAAGAAGAATAGGTACATTTTGATACTGACATAGTAGACCTAAAAGGGCATGAGAAAGACAAGTCACCTGAGAAAATCATCCAAGAGAAAGAGGTAGAAATTTGAGAGATTAAGGATGACTTGGCAAATGCAAACTTCATGATTGCATTCTTACATCAGGGGAACAAGAAACTTAAGGTAAATCAATTTTTGCTTTCTAAACCTAGGGTTGATTTGGTGGCAGATAATGATAAAGGTAAGAGTGTGATAGATGTTGAGTAGCTTGAAGATAAGGGGGCTCATATCAAGCCAAGGAGGCCAAAGACTAGAGGACTGAAAATAAAGGAAGCACTAGGGAGTGAGCCATCTCCTCCACTAGGTCAACAAGACATTGAAGGCACCATTGCAACATAATTTGAAGAGGACAGAGAGTATTGGCTAGGTAGAGCCAATGAACACTTGTATATGCTTCTTAAGAAGGCCAATAGGGAAACCAAGCTTCAGAGACACATGGCCATGTACTACTACACCAAGAAATGGATCAACAAGATTGGGGTTAGAAATTTGAAAAAGAAACTGAAGAAAACGCTAATCAAGCTAAGCAAGAGGGACAACCTTGATTTGTTTACTGATGCATCATTGATTTCCTAACCTATCATTCACTAACTTAAAGAATAAAGTTAGAGGCAATTTTGAATAATTTTTGCAAATATTTGAGTTTTATGCATTTTTGCAAATTCTCGCAATTTCATACTGCCAAAAGCACAACAAGCTCTCGTTGCACTTTTTCCCAGGACACTAAATGAGGAAAATATCATATGGTTGGATAGATTATGAAGTGTACATATCAAATATGTACTTATGTTTCCATGTCAGCTTGCAATTTTAGAGAAAAAGTCAAAATACATGATAAAAATCATGTTTCTGCCACATTTTTTGACCTCCTCGCTACGCTTCTGGAGTAGTCTTGGGAAAAATGATTTTTAGCCACCTTGGAAATTTTTTTTTCATGATTAAAGGTTCTAAGGACAAGTAGACATCTAGGGCTTTCAAAATCTACCTTTAGTTCAGGAAATGGATGAAGAAAAGTCACTCAGAAGAGCATTCAAACTATTCGTTACACTTTTGTCAAATTTGTTGTGCTTTTGAGGAGATTCGTCGTGCTTCTGTCAGCAAGTCAAATTTTTGAGTTTCTTCATTCAAAGTCCATCTCTCATGATGTAATTTTTCTTGTTTTGAGTTGACATGATGTAAATGACTGTAATTAAGCTTGTAAATGTCAAATTAGTGTAGATTCCTACACATTAATGCTTGTAAAAGTCAATTAAGTTGGTCTTAGTCTAAACAGGGAGCTCGTTCCTAACCTCCCTAGTCTTAGGTATGGTTGGATATATTATTGTAAATAGTTCCTATGATGGTGGATTCTACCCCTGAGAGGGGGAAAGTGTTTTTTGATCTATGTTTTCGATCTATATGTAGCCTGATCTAAGTCATAGAGGGGGTTGGATGTTTGAGAATCATTTCTTGGAGCTAGTGTACACTTTTTTGCAGTAATACAATAGGCAATTGCAGCTATTATCTTGGGATTGTTGTGGTATGCTTTATTGACAATGTTTATTCTCAGTTTTATCATCATTTTGAATATTTATTTCTCCTTATTACCATATCTATGCTTTCGTGTGATCATCTTGTAGGTGATTAAGCAGAATTCATAAGCTATATGCTATATTTTGATGAGATTTTCATGTTAGTGTTTTGTTTCTTCTGATGATAAATAAATTCATGGTTACATGCTCATTATAATCCTCTACCTTTTCATCATTGCACCACCATGACAACCTACTTCTGTCACTGATCATACCTACCTTGCCCCATTATATATCTACAATTGATCATTTGAAACCCTAGCCTAGTTCCTAGATCTATGAACTTCATCCAACAAACCCTAAAAGTCAAACACCATTGAGATTAATATCTAGCCTAACATTTGATTACCTCTCTAGTCACTTTATTAACTATGAGTTGAGGGAGAGGACTCCTACAACTCTTGGAGCAATGTAGAGGAATTCCGTGAGTGTTGAATCAAACTTGTTGATTAAGAAATCTAAGATGGAAACAGAAAAGAAGGTCACAATCAAAGAGGATCCCTCTACTTCATCAGATGTTAAGCTTTTCACTTTAATCAAGACCATGGAGAAAATGATGGATAAGATGAAAATATCAGAAAATCGAGTTAGGAATCCTAATTACTGAGGTCAATAGCAACAACCTCAATTTAGAATAAAACAAAGAGAGCAGAGGGGATAGGATCAACAAGCACAACATCAGATCCATACTCCACTCCCATAGAATTATGAACAGGGACTTGATGATGAAGAAGAGCTTGCAGGTGAGAATCAGTTTTTTGAAGAGGATCAACAACCTATTTTCCTCACAAAAGAGGATGAGTTTTATGAGGAACCATATGCAGTTGATGATCAAAGACTTGTTCTTTCAAATGATGATGTTTTGGCAGTTGAAACAGAATATTATCAAAGGGGTTACCAAAATTCTCTTAGAAAAGTGAAAAGTTAGTATAATTTGATGAACAAAAGTGTGCAACTTACTTCAAATCCAAAGAAGCCAAATTCTCTAAAACATACTCATACCAACAAATCAATCTCTACAAATCAGAACAAAGAAAAGGAGGCTGATACCATTAGTCAGGGGAAGAGCAATGAAGAAACACAAATTAGAGGACATATAAAAGAGATTCCCACCAAAGAATAGCCAGAAAATAAGGATATGACTTTGAAAGAGCTAGAAAAAACTTTCTAACTCATCTAGTCTTGAGAATGAGATTTCTAAACTGAAGGTTTCCATTCCTTTGACCGAATTAGTTAAGAATGATCAGTATAAATTCCATATAGCCAAATTTCTAAAGGTCGATCAAATGTCAAACCCGGTGAATGTTAGTGATGACCACCCTAAGCTTTTATTTGGCCCTGTCGTGGATGGAATTTAGAAGATGGTGAAGTCCCACCATTATACCTCAGTCTTAGGATCCATGATTTCATCCTTCACAATGCCATGTTAGATTATGGAGCTTCTCACAATCTCATGCCCAAGGCCATCATGGACAAGTTAGGAATCGATATTACCTGATCATATCATGACCTTTACTCCTTTGACTTGGGAAGAGTTAAGTGTCTCGGTATCATTAAAGACTTTGTAGTATCTTTAGATCATATTCCATCAAAAAATATTCTGATGGATGTGGTTATTGTTGATATTCCTCCAAGGTATGGAATGTTTCTCTCCCAATCACGGGGAGAAAAGCTCAAAGGCACTTTGCAGCTTGATTTCTCTTATGCTACTCTACTCGTGTTCGATCAACTTAGGAAATTGTATCGGGAAACCAAGATGAAATATATGATAACTAGAAAAGATAAGCTGAATAATCACCCTATATGTGCTATACAAATTAATTTAGAATCCAAATTTATTTTGTAAAATGATAATAGTTCAGTTTAATTAGAAAGTTAGATTGAGGAAGTTTCAGAAATTTCAGAAGTTTCATGTAGTATTGAGGTAGTTCCACTTGCAGAAAATCAAGAACAGCAATTAAATGGTTTGTAGCCTAATATATCAGTTGCAAGGACAATGGATTTAGTGAAGGAGACAAATGATGTCGAGACAATGGATCATCTTCCGACATAAAATAAAAATTAGTCTTTTGAAATTCAGCTTCCTGATGTGGAAGATGCTCTTTGGACCATGGATTTTGATGGAGCCATGGGAAAGGAAGAAGATGGAAGTGGAATTTGGATTCGTACTCCAATGAATCACCCAGGTAAAATTCCTCATAATGTTAGAGAATGTTCATACAAACTGGCTTTCAATTTTTCTAATAATGAAGTGAAATATGAGGCCTTGATTACTGGTCTTAATATTCTCAAAAGCTAGGTGCAAAAAGGATTTCAGTTTATGGTGAATTTGAATTGGTAATCAAACAAGTAAAGGGGGAATACTAGGCCAAAAATCCCAGGATGCGATCATATCGCAATGTTGTGTTAGATATCCTCAAAAATTTTCTTGAGTATACATTATCTCTGATTCCAAGAAACCAGAATTGCATGGTTGATTCTCTTGCCACCACTGCAAGCATGTTTAAAATGCCAGTACATTCCAATAAGAAATTTGAAATCAATGTTAAACATTGCCCTGCTATCCCTAATAATCTCTGGTATTGGAAAGTGTTTTAGGATGATAATCAAATCAATAATTTTCTGCAAATGGAGGAAGAATTCACGACCTCTTACATTGATGATGTATTTTATGAGGATGATCAGGAGATCCAAGCCACAGAATTGGAAGCAGTACAGCTAAAGGACAATTCCATTCCAAGAGGTCTTGTACCCTTGGAAGAGATCTTTTATCATGATGATGTTGCACAAAATTCGACATTTGTCCCTACTGAAATAGGAGTTGAAGACATCAATATTGGCACAGCTAAGAAGCCAAAGATGGTGAAGTTGTCAAAATCTTTAACCCCAAAAATGAAAGGTAAATATGCAACACTTTTGGCTGAGTTTTATGATGTGTTTTCATGGGAGTATTTAGATTTGAAGGTTTATAATAAAAATATAATTCAACATACTATTCCTATCAAGCCCAATCAAAAGCCTTTTCTTCAAAAGCTCAGAAGGATCAATCCAAAGCTACCGCCATCCATAGAGAAAGAGGTAAACATATTATATAAAGTTGGTATCATTGTTCCTCTTTTCTTTTTTGAGTGGATGTCGAATCTGGTTCCAGTAAGGAAGAAGACAGGTGAAATTTGTTTATGTATTGATTTCCGAAATCTAAACAAAGTGTCCTTGAAAGACAATTACCCTCTCCCAAATATGGATCACATTTTGCAAAGGGTAGTGGGTTCTTTACTTGATGGTTATTTAGGGTATAATCAATTCTTGGTCCATCTTGATGACCAAGCGAAGACAACATTCACTACACCATGGGGTACTTTGATGTATGCTAAGATGCCTTTTGGGATAAAAAATGCAGGAGCTACATTTCAGTGAGCGATGGGCATCGCTTTCGCTAATGAAAAAGATGTGTTTTTGGTTATGTACCTTGATGATATCATAGTTTTATCCCAAATGGATGAAGAACATTTGCATCACTTGAGGATAGTTTTCCAAAGGTGTTGGAAATTCGACATATCGTCGAATCGAAAGAAGATTTTGTTTGCCATGGAAGAGGGAAAATTACTTGGTCATATCATAGAAAAATATGGCATTCGCATAGATCCTGCAAGAATCGAGGCAGTCCAACAATTGGATTACCCAAGAAACAAGAAGGAAAATCAGTATTTTAATGGTAAGATCAACTTCTTGAGAAGGTTTAATCCTAATCTTGTTGAGCATCTAAGAGAAATAACTAACATGTTGGAAAGTGAAAGCGAGGTAAATTGGTCCAAGGATGCAAGGAAATATTTCAACCAAGTCAAAATTGCACTATCTTGCGCTCCCATCTTAAGTAGCCTTGACTACACTATGGATTTTATCATTTTTTTCATTTGCTTTTGAGCACACATTGATTGTTGTCCTAATGCAGAAAAAAGACCAAAAAATAGAACAACCAATTGCATTTTTTAGTAGAACCATAAGGGATTCGGCATTAAGGTATAATATCATTGAAAAATATCCTTTGGCCCTCGTAAAGGCTTGGAATTTCCAGGAGTACATTCTCCATTCACATATTATTGCTTATGTTCCAAATGTTGCAGTCAAGGATGTTTTTATGCAGAATGATCCTGAAGGTGGGAGAGGTAAATGGATTGCTGCAATGTTGGAGAATGACCTCGAAATTATGCCTACGAAGTTGGTCAAAGGGAAGGGTTTGGTGAAGCTGATGGAAGAGTCCAATTTACATGTTTTGGACATTAATATTATTGTTTCAATGTCTGAAGAAGAAGTGGTTGATTCATCTGTTCAGGTATCACAAATTTTTACCTCGTCTCCTTGGTATCCAGATGTAGTTTATGTGCTTCAGCATTTGAATTCTCCACCGGGTGTTTCGAAAAGTAAGGCTAGTTCATTGAGGTTAAATGCTTAAAGATATTGTATTTTGGACAATGTGCTATTATGGAAGGATATGGGGGGAATTTTGTTGAATTGTCTAGTTGAAAGCGAAGCAAAAGAAGTAATGAATGAATTTCACAACGGTGATTGTGGCAGTCACCTTTATTGGAAGACTATAGCAAACAAGATCTTGAGAGCTGGGTATTATTGGCCAAGTTTATTTTCTAATGTCTACAAAACTGTAAGGAGTTGTCATGAGTGTCAAATCTTTCAGGGAAATAGAAAGTTGTTATCGCTGCCCTTGCAACCCATTTCTGTCCAATTTTCAGCAGTGGGATCTTGATTTCATTGGCAAGATTCACCCTTCATCTTCAGCTTAGCACAAGTGGATTTTAAAAGCAACTGACTATTTCACGAAATGGATCGAGGCCATCCCCACTGGAAAAGCTATGAATGTGGTAATAATTCAATTTCTCGAGTATAATATTTTTTCTCGATTTGGTTGTCCACAGAAAATTATCACTGATAATGCAACAACCTTCAAGTCGAAGAAGATGATTTATTTTTGTGACAAGTACCACATCAAACTCGGGCATTCAACGACATATTACACATAGGGTAATGGGTTAACCGAATCATCAAATAAATCATTGGTAAATATCGTCAAGAAGTTGCTGGAAGAAAACAAGAAGAATTGGTGCAAAAAGTTGATCAATGCTCTGTGGGTAGACAGAGTGAGCACTAAGAAGTCCATAGGTATGTCACCTTTTCAGCTGGTATATGGAGTAGACATTATCTTTTTGACTTCTCTTGCTGTCCTGGTGATGAATATTTTGAAGGAAGTTGACAATGAACTTAATGATATTCAATGAAGAATCAATCAGATAATTCATTTGTAGCAGTCTAGAGAGGAAGTGCTTCAGAATACTTCAAAGCATCAGGAAAATATCAAGAAGATCTACGACCAAAAAACCAAATCATATGATTTTATTTTGGGAGATATTGTTCTCTGACAGGATGCCCAGAATGAGGATAATGGTAATCATGGCAAGTTTGATAACTTGTGGAAAGGACCATAAAACATTTCAACTTTCAGAGGACAGAGTGCCTAGTTGCTAGAAGAACTAGATGGACAAGACCTATTAGGAGGACCAATCAATGGTTGATTCCTTAAACATTACCTCACTTGATTTCTTCAGAAATTTCTCATTTCCGTTGTACATAACAAATTATTTTGTTGCCAAAGTGTGAAGGAGTTGTCATGAAATTTTGAAGCCCGTGGAGAAGGTCCTAAGGATTTTCTAATCAACTGTTGTTTTGAAAGTTAAGTCAGTTTCTGTTTGTCCTATGTTTTGTCAGTTAATCATTTTAGTGTCATGTTTTGGGTCTATTTTTTTTTACTCCATCACCCAATGGATGAGGCTAATTCGTCTACAGTGTTCTTGACACCTCCTAAAGGAGTTTCCATCCCCAGCTGGAGCCAATGTTAGTGTATATGAGTCACCAGTGATCAAATGTACTCTTTCAAAGTTGTTGATAGGGCCTTAGGTCAAATTTTTATAGTTTCAAATGAGTTTTCAAATAAAATTTGGTCATTGGTTAGTATGTCTAGGTATATTACTACTCCCATCATTTCATGGTCACTAGATTCCATCTTGGTCATGCCATCACTCCTTGTGATAGGTCATCAATAAAGTGAATTGATCATCATTTCACTCATCATCTCATGGTCATTCATATTGCAAGGTAGAAAGGTCCAAATCTCCAATTTGTAAATCCATTAGGTGTCATTATTAGGTCAAGTCATCAAAAAGAGTCATGTCATCACCTAGGTCACCATTATGGGAGTAGTAATTAGGGAAAATGTTCTAAAATGATTCACAAAGTACATTTTGATCCTTATGAAGATGTAACTATTCATATTAAAGTTGTAAAGTTGTAGTACACTAGCTTATCATTTCATTTTTCAATAAAACAAGTGGTATCACATCATGACCCAATGAAAAAATCGACTTCTAGCATATAAAAAGACCAACAATGTACACTGATTGCTCATGTCACTCTCATGAAGCATCTCTCAACCATTAGAGTGCACTCTAGCCACCAAAGCATCAAATGTTTTCCTCCAAGTCAACTATTCTCCTCCTTCATTGTGCTTCTGGCAGCCTTCGCTACATTTCTGGCAGAACGTTGCACTTTTGAAGAGGGAGACAAATCAATTATCACAGAGGTTTTCTTTAGCAACTACAGGTTCTAAAAATTCCTTGGCAAGTAAGTGGACCTCCATCACTCCTCCTTTCATCAATTTTCTCACAAAAAGTTAGTGAAACACCCTCTCTTAGGGTTTCGCTGTGCTTTTTGTTTCTAGGGAATTTTGTTTCATTGAATTGGTAAAACCCTCACATTTTCTGCTCAATCACTCTCCTCTACACTTTATTTACTTCACCTAAGTGTTTCCCATACTTATTCCCCTCATCTCCCTCACTTTCCCATAAACCCTAGCCTATGCTACAATTTCCTAGGCTAGGACTGCAATTCTCAGTTTTCTGCCCCTTCCCCTCATTCATTTCCACAAATTTCACTTCCCTACACTCCCTAACACCTATCCATACTCCCCAAAATTTCCCCATAAATTTAGACAAACCCTAACCCCTTCATTCGCTTCCCTCTATAAAACAGTCCCAAATCCCCTGATTTCCCAAGTCAAACCCTGTCCTTCCTCCTTGTGAGCTAGGGTTTTACCATGGAGACTTGAATGAGTGATACTGAGAAGAAAAATTACAAGGAGGGAAAATTTCTAGGTATGAGCCCACTCAGATCCAAGATATCATGTCCTCACCTTTAATCAATAAATCCTTCCAAGATGTGGCTGCCTAGGTTTATGTGAGAAGATTCAAGAAGTAGGTTCCAATGCCAAGTGTTATAGCACAATTTACCACCCTTGGTATTTGTGATGCTTGGTTTATGGCCTAGGGAAACCCCTCCTTTCAGACTTGGTCCAAATATATTAAAGACAACGTTTTATTCCCTGTATAGTACTTTGCCCTAAGATAAAAGCATGTACACATGAGTCAGTCAATACCCAACTTGCATATATGTGTTAAAACACTTAAAAAAATTAAAGTTCCTTAATTATGGGCAGAGTTCATAGGTTTTACTTATTGATTACCTCCTAGTGCCCATGGCCCAACTATTTCTCAACTAAAAAACTAATTTGGAGAGGTATAAATACACCTCTATGGGAAGGCCTTAAGGGGAGAAGAGATAGAGTTATTATACTGAGATTATCCTTGACTGAGTTTGATGTATCCCTGTGCTTCATGCACTTCCCCAAGCTTTAGGAAACACTTGTTTCCTTGAATATAGATATTCTCCCTCTTGCTTGAGATATCATGGTGTTGGTTATGGAAGAAGACTGTTGAAGGCTGGGATAGGACGAATCCAGAGGATGGTTCCACTTGGAGCCGGAAGAAAAAGACTTAGGTGAATTCTCTCCATGTTATTTATAGCTTAGTGAAATAAAAGAAATGTTGTCTTGTTTCTAAAATTAGCTTTGTTTATGCATCAAATTGTGTTGTAATTCATATATGAATGTCGTTTTGATGTATGATCAATCATTTGCTTATATGATATAAAGTCAGTTTCATGAATATGCTTTACCTCTATACTTCTATGTATGTTCGAATTGAATGATTTTCAGGTTTGAAGAACATCGGGAGTTGTAGAGGGTCTGAACCCTGCAGGCCTACTTGAACGAAGGAAATCTGGGTATGATCACTCTTATGTAGTTTGATTATATAAGAATTTTTCCTGAGTTGTATGAGTGTTTCTTACTGTAGTTTGCTCCTACTCTGTTGGGGTTCCAACCCAAAGCCCTAGGGTACTTATTCCCATAACAAAATTGGTGACTCCATTGGGGATAATAATCTTGTTATTCCTAGTTTGGGTTGTTTAGTGTCAATCAGGGCTCAGTCTTTGGTTTGCTTCCTTTTACTGTCTTGTTTTGTCTAGTAGAGTCTCAGACCTCAAGTCTGATCTTTTGGGTCTAGCTTTGTTTTTTATTTTTCTTGCAAAGCTTTGTATACTCTTTTTACTCTGTTTACACTAGCGTACACACACCTGTTTCTGTGAAGTGAACCCGTGTATACGTGAGTTTCCTGTATCAGAAGCGCGTGTACACACCTTTGTGTTTGAACATAGTCGCATATGCATATTTTTGCATTGCTTTTTCAAATCTCTCTGCCCAGATAGATTTGTTGCCAGATCTTTTTAGTCTCTGTGTGGTCAATTTTTGTCTGAAGAATTTAATTATTTTGCAAGCTTGCTGTTTCGAAGTATCTTCCTCATTGAAAATATTTGGCCTAGGTTTTCTTTTTGAGCGAGTTTGTAGTTTGTGATTTGGCATGCAAGACTTCCTCTAGAAGTTCTTGATTGTTCTGGTCCTCTAGATTTATTTTCAGTGTCAAGCTCAAATTTCGCATCTACTTGCTTTGCTTTCCTTCGTTTGGTGGCCTCGTAGCTTTTCTTGCTTTTTGAAAGTCTTTTTGATAAAGTTGGAAGTATTTCTTTCATGGCTTCTTGGTCAATTTGTCAAACGTTTTGCTGCTATTTGGGTCGTTTGGTACAAATTGAAGTCTTTTTTCTCAAGTTTTCGTTGATTTTTGAGTTTATAACTTGCAAAGACTCCTTGTGCTCTTTTTTCGATCTTTTGAGTATTAGTAGCTTTTTTTTTTCTCGGTAAAATTAATCTATTATTTACAGAAACAGGATACAATTACATTCTTGCTGTCATAAAGAACCAACTACCTGGTGAATTTAGCGGCGTGGAGCAACAACATGCTCAGTTTAGGACGAAACAGGCATTTCATCTAACCAAAAAACATTCCCTAGTAGGGGACTTCAAAAACACACTATGGCACACGAGCACCGACCAATGTGATAGGCAAAACCTGGGCATCGACATTGCCCTGTAGCGTAGACACCATAACAAACCGACACCATGACACAATAACCCTTAGATACCAAGATGCACTGACACATGGACATGTTGACAGAAGGACACATGGACAAAATTCCATCATAGCGAGCCACGTAACCTGGAGAGCAGACGTAGCTAGTCTTCCGGAACCTCCTCCACGATCCTGCACCAGCCATACTCCTCTGTTTCCTGCTCTGGAACCTCCTCTGCAGCCGCCGTGACAGGCTCTTGCCCAGCATCTGCCTTTTGATTGACAGGTTCTTCCGAATCCTTCACAGGAACAGCAAAGGGCATCTCCATGGCTCTCCTGGTTTCAGCAGGTGGAGAATTCTCCCTTTATGCACTGGATTGGCCCTTTTCTTGGGCTTCTTCGATGAAGAGCACAGAGACATGGGCATTGATTTTGGGGCAGTTTAGAGAGGCGTTGAAGGTGAAAACAGCAGAACCAATGGAGGGCGAGGTAGAGGACCCCGGTGAATTGGTTGGCAAGAATTGTCTTGGCCTAAGAGCATTCGCGCCCGCAATATACGGGCAGAGACAGTGGCAATGGCAATGGAGGGAGGTATCCTCAGCAACAGAAGGGCGTGAAGACCCGCCACGGGACGAGCTGCGTTGGCTGAGCATACGTTGCCGAGGGTGAACCATGATTGCAGGGAAGTTCAGGGCCAAATTGGAATTTGAACGACACAGAGAATGAAATGCCGGCAGAGGATGGTAAGCAACAGACTGGGGAGGGTTCAGTGAAACGCATATGAATCCAACATAAAGACGGAGGCCAGGAGTGGTCCAGGAGTCTGGGGGAGAGGAAGTGGCCTGAGAGTTCAGACCCAACTTCCACCTCCACAGCACCAAAGGTAACAGTAAGACCTCGAACCAAGCCTGTAATAACATGGCGAATTCTTTGTTGCTTCCCTTAATACTGCAAATGCCTCTACCTCGAAGCCCTCCCGCAATAACTGTGGCTGCCATAAGAGCCGAGGGGTCGAACCCTGTGTTGCAGGCAAAGGCGGGTGGAGTATAAATGCTCCTATGCTGCATTCGATGGCTAATGTACCAGCACCGTCCGTTGTGAACGGTCTCCCATGTGGACATGGCGCAGGTGCGCATGGTGGGCAGGTGGCTCACGTTGCTTGCCCGTCCCATCTCATAACTGCCTAATATGGTCACCCGCATCTGGGGGGATGGCATCATGTTGAACCAGACGGTTGCATTCTTGTGCTTGTTCATCATTTGTTAGAATGTCTAGAGTCCCGGTTTGAATAGTATGCTCATTTTCCACACCTACATTGGCGAGGAAGTCAGCGACCTTGTTGCCGTCCCTCTTTATGTGATTGAAGGTGATGGCTCTATTGGTGAGAAGCTCTTGTTCCATGGCTTTCAATCTTGCTTCAAGCCTCCAACTAGTGGCTATTTTCTTTGCTTGGGAGCCATTTAGGAGGTGCTTGGCCATGTTGATTAGGATCTGGGAGTCTCCCTCCACCTCCAAGGGATGAAAGTTGTGTTTTCTTGAGAGAATGAGTCCTTGCCAAAGTCCCTCTAACTCAGCCGAGTTATTAGTGTCCCATCCTATGTTTCCATAATAGATCAGAAGAGGCGAGCCTTTGTCATTTCTAAAGATTCCGCCAAAACCTGTGAGCCCTGGATTGCCCTTTGAGGCTCCATCAAAGTTGAGCTTGAAGGAGAGCTTTGGAGGGGCAGTCCAAGAAGCCTTTTTGGTATTGCTGCTTTTAGGGGAGATTTTGTGGAGGGGTTCCTGAGGGAGTTGCAAATTCCAGTTTTCCCAGATGGCTTTCTCATTGTCTAGAGTTGGAAGGTCCTCCTTCGTCCATGCACGAAGTAGAAGAGTTTCTTTTAGATTCCCATAGAGCTTACTCCAGATTATTTCGACCGGTGAGCCTTAGTCCTTGAATATTCGCTGGTTCCTTTCTTTCCATATGCTCCATAAGAGAAGCCCAGGGAGAATAGTCCATAAGTGGTTAAGTATTCCAATTTTGTATGGATTCACTTGCCAATGCTGCAGTGAGTTTGTGATGTCATCCTATAGCCTGCATCTTCTTTGACATCTGAAGCTCGCTTTCTCCCATAACTGATTGGCTAAGGGGCAGGCGTCCAAGTGATGGTGGATAGTTTCCTCCTGAGCTTTGCAATTGACACATATGGAGGGGCCATGATAGTTCCTTCGTTTGAGCTTATCCCAAGTGAGAATTCTCTGATGTCCCACTAACCAGAGGAAGTAGGAGACCTTGGGCCATGATCCAAGCCCCCATATTTTGTTCCAGAGTGGGTCAGGGGGAGTCAAGTCTGCACACATAATTTTGTAGGCTTCAGAAGTGGTGAAAGTACCTTTAGGCATGTATCCCCATCGCAAAATGTCCCTGTCTTCGGAATGTCTAATGTGCCTTTTGCAAAGTTCCCTTTCCAGATCATTTGTAAGTGGGATTTCCGCAATTCGGTTGAGTTGGTCACCTTGCTTCCATTTCCTAAAGCCTTGCTCTGTCTCCTGTGTCCAATATTGCCAAATCTTGTCCTGATGCTGATCCTCTCTGGTGAAATGTGGAGGTGGATTTAGAATGCCGTTGAGCTTTGGCATTTGGTTCTAGGCATCTATCCAAAATCGTGTTGTTCTTCCATTTCTTACTTCCCAAAATCTGTGCTGTTGAATCAGTTGGTAATGTTGTTTGGCCGGATTCCATATAAGAGAGCCTTTGACATTGGGAATAAACCTGATGAGCTCCTCCTGAGGTCTTTGATTGGCATATTTGGCTGTCCAGATGGTTGCCCATGGTTTTTCTGGGGAGGATAGCCATTGCCACCAAATTTTGGCGCACATGATAGCATTACTATGGTTCGGATACCTCAGGCCAATGCCTCCTCTTTCCTTGGGCATGCAGATCGTGGTCCACTTGACCAATGCCCATTTGTGATTTGTGGCCGAATTTCCCTAGAGGAAGCCTCGTTGAATGTCTCTTATTCTTTTTAACACCCATTTAGGTGCCACTAGTATTGAGAATAAGTAAAGAGACATAGCCTGTGAAACTGCTTTTATAAGTACCACCCGACTTGCATTGTTTAGAGTTCTGCGCGTCCACATGTTTAGACGGGATTCAAGCTTCTCTATGAGAATATGCCAGGAGGAGTGCTTGATTGCTGAGGCAATGAGGGGGGCTCCAAGATATTTGGAGGGGAGAGTGGCAGTGGGGAATCCCAGAATCCAGACTACTGCATGCTTGACAATAGGCGGGGTATGGAAAAAAAAGATCTGCGACATGGAATTATTGATGCTGGTACTTGAGGCTTCAGAGAAGTCATTGAGCAAGGATTTGAAGTGTGAGGCTTCCTGAAATGAAGGGTAGCCAAAGAGCATGTTGTCATCAACAAACTGTTGATGAGTAATAGCAGGGGAGTTGTGAATGGAGATACCTTTAAGCTAATGGGAGAGGAGGGCATTTTTAATGTGACATCCCAGACCTTCAACCATTAGGACAAAGAGGAAGGGGGAGAGAGGGTCTCCCTGCTTGATTCCACGAGAGGGATTGAAGGGTTGAGACGGGATGCCATTGACAAGAATGGAGAAGAAGGTGGAGGTGATTAGATTCATAATCCAGCGAATCCACATAGGGGAGAATCCAAAGGCATTTAACATTTTCTGTATATATGTCCAACTGAGCTTATCAAAGGCTTTTGAAAGATCAAGCTTTAGAATCATACCTGCCTACTTGGAATGCTTGAGGGAGTGTATTATCTCATGTGAGAGGATAATGCCGTCCAAGATCTGTCTTCCCTCAACATACCCCGATTGCTCTGGAGAGATGAGCAAAGGTAAGAGAGGCTTTAACCTGTTGGTTATGACTTTGGAGATTACTTTGTATATGACAATTGCAAAGCGCAATCGACCGAAATTTATCCAAGGTGCTAGAATCCTCCTCTTTTGGTATAAGTGCAATGAAAGTTGAGTTGACAGAAGGTAATAGCCAATGGAGATCTCTCGATTCCTCCACCACTTGCCAGACCTCAATTTTTATCAGCTCCTAGAAAGTGTGAAAGAAGGTTGTAGTGAAGCCATCCGGGCCAGGGGCTTTGCCTTCCTTGAGTTGTGACATGGCAGTATCCACCTCCTGTATCAATATAGGCCTAAGGAGGAGCTCATTGTGTTCCTTGGTAATAAGTTTTGGCACATTCTGGGTGATTCTTTCTATAGCTGGTCGCCTGTCTGTATTGGGTTCTTGGTGCACTTGCTTGAAGTGATTTAGAAGTTCCTCCTCAATTTCTTCATGTTTTTCAATCCTTGCCCCGCCTTGCTTTTGTATGAATGGTATATTGTTGTGCATTCTTCGTTGAACAGTGGTTTTGTGAAAGAATTTGGTGTTCTGCTCACCTTCTTTCAGCCATCTAATTCTGGACTTCTGCCTCCATAAAATTGTAGAAATTTTGAATAATTTAACATATATTCAACAGAGATTATCCTGATCATGTACTATTCCAGAAATCATAAACAATACATAAGCTCCTATGCGTTGATCATCAATATAGCAGCATCAATAACAATAAAACATCAAGAGCATTCACACATTAACACAGTATGTATCCTGGGGAAAGCATCTCGCTAAAAACCCCAACTATCTGTAAATTAATGATTGAGTCATGTAACATTACACAGCATAATACTTCTCACAAGTATCTCCACCTCTGTTACACACAATACAGCTCAGATCTGAATCAATCACTGGCTCAAATCTCCTTCGCTGCTTGCTTGCCTCTGCTGCTCAATACCTGCTTAAGAACTGATGATAATTCCAAGGCAGCCACGTCTTTTCTTGGCTAAATCACGTGAGAACAAGCTACAATGTGGGCAAACTCATTGGCATACTCAATCCCCTGATTTGTGCAAGATCTGGTGCACAACTATAGTCACAACTGATAGCAATCTGATTCTCTAACCCCTGTCCCTGCTGAACTGAACATGCACTGACATGCAACTGAGTTAACTGATGTATTCATTAGTTGTATTATGAGTTAATAACTTGTGAATTAATTAATAACTAATTCACCCAACTCATCTCTAGTCTATCGCCAGTTAGACTAAATACAACTAGTTTAACAAAGCTAAACTGAACACAACTCCATCAACTGCACCTCCAGTCCACTAAACTCAACTCACTTGAGTTCTAACTGAAGTCATGCATGCAAATATTCAACTAACCCATAAGAACCACGTATTTCCTTCATGTAATTGCATGTGCCACATCCGTAGCTCGAACTGAAGTGCTCCAAGAGAATAAGACAAAGTTTATAGTCCAAATATTATTGTGAGATAATAATATTTGACTTTTCTATTTTTGACAGCCAGTCTAAAAATAGACTTGATCACTCACACTGTGATAACTCACACTTTCATCAAAAATAGAAGTCCATATATTTTCTCAACTTGATCAATCATCCATAAACAGCAACCTGCAATCCATAGACATGATCCATATGTCTAAAAATAGACATAGTCTAAAAATAGACTTGCCCCAAAAATAGCCTGCGGGCCCACTTAGTGAAGGCGACTCCTTTCCACTAAGCTCCATCATCTTGTTGCAATCTCAACACTCCCTCTCGACAAGATATGGATTATCAGCAACCCCTATCCTGCCTCGGTGGTACTCGAATTTGCTCCTGGTGAGAGCCTTCGTCAGAATATCAGCACCCTGATCCTCCGTTGGAATGTACGAAAGTAACATGATCCTCCGCTGCACACAATCTCTGATATGATGGTACCTGATGTCAATATGTTTATATCTATCATGAAATACAGGATTAGCCGAGAGTTTAATGCAACTCTGGTTATCACAGTAAATCACAGTAGGATCCAAATGAGAACTGAACAAACCAACTAGGATCTTCCTCATCCATATAGCCTCGCATGCAGCCAAACTTGCTGCCATATACTCGGCCTCCGCTGAACTGAGTGCCACGGATCTCTGTTTCCTGTTGTACCAAGAAACTGCTGTCGATCCAAACTGAAGACCCCTCCTGATGTGCTCTTTCTGTCCGTTGGGCTCCCTGCCCAATCTGCATCCGTGAAGGCACATAGCTTCACCTCATCCTCCTGTCTGTGCCACAAACCATATCCCGATGTGCCTCTCAAGTATCACAATACATGCTTGCCCGCCTTCCAGAAGAGCTTGGTAGGCTTAACCATAGCTTGTGAAAGCTGGTTAACTGCATGCATATATCAGGTTGTGTATTGACCAAATACATCAGCGACCCCACCAACTGTCGATAAACAGTGGCATCCACTTCTTC
>APFE030739764.1:1054-29767 GCA_000404065.3 Pinus taeda | reverse complement strand
TCTAAAACTAGACTTGCGCCAAAAATAGCCTGCGGGCCCACTTAGTGAAGGCGACTCCTTTCCACTAAGCTCCATCATCTTGTTGCATTCTCAACAAGCATTGGATGTAGCCCAAACTGGGTGAACCACGTATATTTGTGTCTCTCTTGTTTTATGTGTTTTCTATGTTTATATTTCTACAATATTTTATGTGTTCCATTGCACTGTAATATATAATTTTCTAACAACTGGTATCAGAGCTGAAGGTCTATTTGGCTTATAAACTCGCAGGAGAGAGAAGGGTTCCTGGTTCGAGTGGGAGTAATGGCAGAAGATGGTAGGTTTAGGGTCGAAAAATTCAACGGCCAAAACTACCATTTGTGGAAGATGCAAATGGAAGATTATCTGTATCAGAGAGATATGTACCTACCATTGAGCAGAAAGACAAAGAAGCCGACGAGTATGACAGACACAGAATGGGATATTCTAGACAGAAAGGCACTTGGGACAATACAGTTGTGCCTGGCAGTGTCGGTAGCATTTAATATTTCAAAGGAAACGAAAAAAGAGGGTTTAATGTCAGCATTGGCCAAACTATATGAAAAAACCTCGGCCTCAAATAAGGTATTTATTATGAAGTGTTTATTTAATATGAAGATATCAGAAGGTGGATCTATTGCAGACCATTTAAATGATTTTAATACAGTTACAAGTTAGTTAAGTTCTGTAGGGGTAAACTTTGATGATGAAGTTAGGGCTCTGTTATTTCTGTGCTCATTGCCAGAAAGTTGGAATGGTTTAGTTATTGCCATTAGTAAATCCATCTCTGGATCTAGTACTTTAAAGTTTGATGTTGTTGTCGGTGCAATCCTTAGCGAGGAAATGTGACGGAAAAGCTCCAGTGAGACATCAGGTAATTTTTTGACTACAGATACTAGGGGAAGAAAAATGGAAAGAGGAAAGAGCCTAGGATATCGCAATAAGTCAAGAAAAGGTAGATCCAAGTCTCGATAGGGGATAGTGTGCTGGAAATGTGGGAAGAAAGGACACCTGAAGAAAGACTGCAAGCCTCAGAAGGGAAAAGAAGGAGATGCACAACAAGAAACTAATCATGAAGCGAATGTAACAGGTGATGTGTTGCAAGATGATTTGATTCTTTCATTAGAAAATATTATTGATGCCTGGCTGGTAGATTCAGGGGCCTCATTCCATGCCACACCTGATAAGAAACGTTTTCATGATTATGTTCAAGGAGATTTTTGACAGGTTCGATTGGGTGATGATAAACCCTGTAAAATCATTGGAATGGGTAAAGTTTTCATAAAACAGCAGAACGGAAATCAATGGCTATTGAAGGAGGTAAGGCATGTTCTAGATCTAAAGAAAAATATGATTTCAATAGGGCAGTTGGGAGGTGAAGGTTGTGAAACTACTTTCACAAATAAAACCTAGAAGGTCACTAAAGGATCCCTGGTAATAGCGAAAGGAGAAAACGTTGGTACTGTCATGGAGCATGCAAGGTGCATGAGATTGCATGCAGGATTGCCTTTACAATTTTGGGTAGATGCTATAGATATTGTTGTTTATCTAATTAACAAAGGGCCTTCAAGTTCCTTGGATGGTGGTATTCCAGAGGAGGCATGGACAGGTAAAAAGTTAAACTACTCTTTTTTAAAGACTTTTGGTTGTGAAACCTTTGTCCACATTAACAAAGAAAATAGAACAAAGCTTGAGGCAAAATCAAAGAAATGTACCTTTATTGGATATGGTGTTAATGATTTTTGTTATCGCTTATGTGATTATGAAAATCACAAAATCATTAGGAGCAGAGATGTAATATTCAATGAAAAGGTCTTGTATAAGAATCAGTTGAAGGAAAAGAAACAGAAAAAAGAAAACAGAGAATACACAGTGCTTGACGATATCACAAGAAAAGTGATGGTGCCTGAAAATCATAATGATCAACAACCAGAACAACAACCATAACAGCAACAAGCACTTCAAACACCTGAAAGTGGTGTTAAAAGATCTACCAGGATAAGTAGACCCCTTGAACGATACTCTCCTTCATTATATTATGTATTGCTCACTGATTCTGGTGAACCAGAATGTTATGAAGAAGCAATGCAGGTAGAAACCAAGAAGAAGTGGGAGCAATCCATGAAGGAAGAGATGGACTCCTTAGCACATAACCAGACTTGGGACTTAGTCAGGTTGCCTGCAAGTAAAACAACATTGCAGAATAAATGGGTTTACAAGTTGAAGGAAGAAGATGGAGGTAGAAAAAGGTATAAAGCTAGACTTGTGGTGAAAGGGTTTGCAGAGAAAAAGGGTATAGACTTTGATGAGATATTTTCTCCTGTTGTGAAAATGACTTCAATTAGAACTATTCTAAGTCTAGTAGTAGCTGAAGATTTGCATCTTGAGCAGTTAGATGTAAATACAACCTTTCTCTATGGGGATTTGGAGGAAGAGATATATATGCAGCAGCCACGAGGATATGAGGTAAAAGGGAAGGAGAAACTAGTGCGCAAGTTGAAGAAGAGCTTGTATGGCTTAAAACAGGCTCCAAGGCAGTGGTATCTAAAATTTGACAGGTTTATGTCTAAATAAGGTTATACTAGATGTCACTCTGATCATTGTGTTTATCTCAAAAGGAAAAATGATGGCAGCTATATTATGTTGTTATTGTATGTAGATGACATGCTTGTTGCAGGTTCTAACATGCAGGAAAAGAAAATTGGCAAACTCATTTGCAATGAAGGATTTGGGTGCTGCAAAACAAATCCTTGGTATGAGAATAACTAGAGATAGGAAGAATCGCAAATTAATATTATCTCAAAGTGAGTACATAGAAAAGGTGTTGAAAAGGTTTAATATGAAAAATGCAAAATCGGTTGGTATACCTTTGGCTAGCCATTTCAAATTGAGTAAGGAGGAGTGTCCCAAGACTCAGGAAGAAATGGCTCATATGTCTAAAGTTCCATATGCATCAGTAGTTGGAAGCTTAATGTATGCAATGGTCTGCACGAGGCTTGATATTACACATGCAGTGGGATTTGAAAGCAGGTACATGAACAATCCAGGAAAAGAACATTGGATGGCGATGAAGTGGATTCTTAGGTATTTGAGAGGTACCACAAATCAAACATTATACTTTGGTGGTTCAAACATTTCTCTACAAGGATATGTTGATGCAGATATGGTGGGTGATAGAGAAAACAAGAGGAGCACAACAAGGTATGTGTTTACTGTAGGTGGAACAACTGTCAATTGGATCTCAAAACTACAAAGTGTTGTTGCACTCTCAACAACAGAAGAAGAGTATGTTTCTACTACAGAGGCTAGTAAAGAAATGATTTGGTTACAAAGGTTTCTGGATGAATTGGGTAAGAAGCAGGAGTTGGGCAGGTTATACAGTGATAGCCAGAGTGCCATACATCTTGCAAAGAACTCTGCATTTCATTCCAAGACTAAACATATACAACTCAAGTACCATTTCATACGGTCAGTGTTGGAAGATGGACTGTTGAAGCTAGAAAAGATACACACTAGCCAGAATCCTGTAGATATGTTAACAAAAGTTGTAACCAGGGAGAAACTGAGAATCTGGTCAGTTTCAATTGGTCTTCAAGTATGATGAAGAAGATGAGAAACAATCAAGTCCAAAGTGGACTCATTGTCTAGCAAATGAAGCAGCGATGGAGTTGCTATAATCAGTCTCCAAGTGGGAGATTGTTAGGTGTGGAGCCTGATTATCTTCTGTATTCAAAGCTCTCAGCCGTATGTATACTCCAGGAAGACTGTAAACCCCTCCATGTGGGGGGGACTTTTCGCCCCCATGGGGGTTGCCCCCGAAGCTAAAAATAGATGTAAAATTGCCTTGTAAAAGTCTAGTAATTTCTAGTTAATCTGGGTTGTTCATTAGGCAGATGATTTGACGGTAGAAGTTATGTTTAATTTAGGGTTTTTTTCCCTAGAAGGCAACCCCTCACTAGATATGAGGGAATTGTATTGCGTTTATGTATATCTGTATTCTGAGTGAGGAAGAGAGAGGAGATTGAGAGCGAAGACGGTGTTACAGCGGATTCGCTATAAGTTGTATCTCTTCTCTTTGCTAGATAATATAATAAAAGAAGGACTGGCTGTTTCTCTGTAGATATAGCCTAAACTGGGTGAACCACGTATATTTGTGTCTCTCTTGTTTTATGCGTTTTCTATGTTTATATTTCTGTAATATTTTATGTGTTCCATTGCTCCATAATATATAATTTTCTAACATCAAGTTTATGCTCAAAAATCAAAGTGTCAGAATTTTTTTAAACTCCACTTCAGATCAAAGAGCTCATCATTCTGAATCCAATGGTGCGAACAACACTCAAACCCGATCTCATATACAAAAGTTAGAGCAAGTCAAAGTTCAAGTTTGACTTGTCTACATGGCAGGATTGGAAGACGTGGCAAAGGTCCCAGTGAATGAGGAGGCGCAAAGTGGCAGGCTACCATTGGCCCTCACATATCGCATATCACATGTCACATGTTTATCGAGTTAAGGATCAGCTCCTAGGCAGTGCTGATTTCTATTTACGATATTGCAATATCGCAATCGCAGGAAAAGAGGAGTTATAAAAGCGCCCCCTGGCACAATCAGGGTTGTGATGTGATATATCACAATCACATATCACACCCAATACCCACTGATATATATCTCTCTCTCTCTCTATATATATATATATAGATATATATATGATACAGGGATTAACATTGATTGCAATGAGCGATGAGTTCCGATAGCGATAAGACCCCAGACGCAATATTTTATATGTCACCGTTTAAGTTCTTGTCAGGTCCACTCATATTGCATTGCACAACATTTTGCCATTAACAATACCCTTAGCCCGCCAAACTTCACCGATTACGAAATGCGATATTTTCCGAATGTGATGCCACTATAGGTTTTGATTTAGGATCCCGTCGGATCTGCGATATCACAATCACAAATCGCTCATTTCTATTCATAGACCATAAGAGCCCACAACACTCGGCGATTGTGATTTGCGATATGGACGATAGGTTATGTCCTGCGGCGTGGCCAAATTCTCACTCAGTTAGCGGATTTTGGAGTAAATTTGTGGGATTATGTTGGTTTTGGAGCAATTTGTGGAACAAATAGTGAGAGAACTAGGAGAAGTCATAACTTCTTCAGTTCTTATCCAAATGGGATGCAAAAATAGGCTAGATAGCCATTTTTGAGTATTTTGAACTCATTGAGATAGGTTTTAAAGGTGTTTGAGCATTGTAAACACACTTTTGTTGTAATTTTGAGAATAATAGAGAGGCCCAAGCATTGGAATATGGACTAAGGATATGTAGCCCAGCAGGGGTGAACTCGTCATCAAATATTTATGTTGTGCGTTGTATTTTGATGCTATTTATTGTTATTTTTCTTCTGTTCAACATATGTTTTATGTTAATTTTTTTATAACATTTACATTAGAAAATCTCATGGGAATCAGTTAATTAAGCAAACATGGTGAATCCTTAAGAACTTGATAAGCAAATGATCTGTTGTTCAATGTTAGTTTTGTTGTGCTAATTTCAACTTCAGAATTAAAAACAATTGCTTATCATTTGCCTCATGTGCATAGGTTCTCTTTAGGGTGTTTTTAAATGAACAGGTAAAATTAGCACATCAAGACATTCCCTCTCTTCGAAGTTCTGGTTCTTTTGTCAAGTATGAGATCTTGTTGTAGCTCATCAAGATATTCTGGCGAGAAATCATCTATTGATGGCAGTTGAACATGCTATCGTTGATCATCAATCAAAGGAGGCTTAAACAATATCAAATTCTCAACATTAACCACAGAGTATATTTGCATATAAGGAGGCAAATCTAGCTTAAATGCATTGTTACCAATTTTTTCCAGAATCATAAAAGGACCATAACGGATTGGCTTAAGATTTTTACCTTCCCCTTGAAGTCTCTCTTTGCTAATGTATAACCAAACTTCGTCTCCAACTTGAAATTTATGATCGACATGGTATTTGCCATGCCTTGCCTTGTAGCTTCTTTGACTTCTTTCAAGCTATTCTTGCATTGTGTGATGTATCAACTGAATTTTCTCAATGAACTTCCTTGCCTTATCGATGTCACTATGACCATCGATGGCGAAATATTTTTCAAAGATGAAGTCCAATGGTGATCTTGGAAAGTACCCACAACATGCCTCAAATGGCGATGTATTTGTGGAAGAATGATTTTCCTTGTTGTATGCATGTTGTATGTAATGCAACTGTTCATCCCACAACTTGGGATGTTTGCTGCAATATCCTCTAAGAAGATGAATGACTTTCCTATTGACCACCTTAGTTTTTCCATCTATTTGTGGATGAAAGGCTTACTCTTCTTCAACTTAGTGTGCATCATGTCCCACAAATTTGACCAAAAATTCCCAACAAATCGAGAATCTCGATCACTTACAATGGAAGTAGGAAGACCAAAATGAACCCAAATAGTTGGAAGAAAAGATGAGTTATTTTTTCAGCTGTAATTTTATTTTTACATGGCATTAGAATACACATCTTTCTGAACCTGTCTACAACTACATACATGTAATCATGACCTTTCCTTGACAATGGAAGACCACCTACAAAATCCATTGAGATACTCTCCCATGGACGTGAAGGTGTCGAAAGTGGTGTGTACAATCCTAGTTTCCTATTGCTAGGCTTACTTGTTGCACACAAATAACATCCTTTAATGAAACAAGATACATTATCAAACATGCGTGGCCAATAACAATAGCTTTGGATATTCGCTACTATCTTGCCTACACCAAAGTGTCCAACAATCAATGAAGTGTGGGCCTCCCTTATGATATTGTTTCTTTCTCCTTGTGGAATACATAACTTTCCCAAGTGATACAAAAAACTGCTATGTACATGGTAATCTATCTCTTCAATTTGATTTCCTTGCCTCAAGCTTGCATACACATCTTGAAATTCATTATCATATGCATATTGCTAAATCTAACTTTCATGTAAAACGTAATTGTGCTTTAGTAAAATAGATGAATTTACAATAGTCCTAGAAAGCATATCAACTACCTTATTGTATATTCCCTTTTTTTATTTGATAACCAAATGAAACTGTTATAGAAAACCCATCCATCTGAAGTGTCGTGATTGCTACAAATTTGACTGTGACTGTAAGTACTTCAATGGTTGATGGTCGGTATGGATAATGGTCTCCTTCCCCATCAAGTAGTGTTTCCATTTTTTAACACTTTATACCAATGCGTAAAGTTCTTTGTCATAAGTGGGATAGTTAGTCCCAACACCATTAAAATTTTTAGAATGAAATGAAGTGGGCTTACCATGTTGCATAAGAACTGCTCCCATGGCGTAATCACCAGCATTCATTTGAATCTCAAATGGATGTCTAAGATCCGGAAGAGCCAATACCAGTGCTGAACTAATATTTTTTTTTAAAGCATCAAATTATTTTTGTTGTACATCTCCCCAATGGAATACTTTCTTGACACTAGTCAATGCATGTAGTGGAGCTGCAATGGAAGAAAAATTAACAATAAATTTCCTCCAATATTGTGATGCCCCTCAAAAGCTTCATAACTCTGTAACTGTGTTGGGCTTGGGCCAATTCACAATGACCTAAACCTTAGAGGGGTCTATCTTCAGCTCACGTCCTCCAACAATGTGTCCCAAATACACTAAAGAAGTCTTGACAAATTCACACTTTGACATCTTTAAAAACAATTGTTCTTTTCTCAAGACATCAAGTACTTTATTCACATGCATGACATGTTCATCTCTGGATTTGCTGAATATGAGTATACCATCTAAGTAAACAATGAAAAAGTCATCTAGAAATGGTCTCAATACATCATTCATAACTCTCATGAAAGTAGTTGGAGCATTTATAAGATCGAAAGGCATAACAAGCCACTCAAACAATCCTTGTTAGTTTTAAATGCAGTTTTCCAAATGTCCTCTTCAACTATTCTAACTTGATGATAACCACTTTGTAAGTATAACTTAGTGAAATAATTTGCATACCTCAATTTATCAAGCAAATAATCAATTCTTGGGAGTGGATAAAGATTCTTTACCGTTATTTTGTTTAGTGCATGGAAATCCAACACATGCGCCAAGTCCCGTCCTTCTTTGGCACCAAGACAATGGGTGAACCACATGGCGAAGTAGATGGGCATATGATACCTTTGTTCAATAATTCTTGAATTTTCTTCTTGATTTACATGCCCTCCATAATCGACATGTGATACATGCCAATGTTTGGAAGTGGAACATCTTGCTGCAACTGTATCTCAAGTTGAATTCCCCTCTTGGGAGGTAACCCCTTTGGTTCCTGAAACATCTCGCCATGATTTCTTACCACATCAAACAAATCATATTATAACTTATCATCACAACCTTCAAAAGATTCATAATCAATATCATTTTTTTCTTGATCATGAGAAGCACAAAATTTTTACTTGCATTTACTAGTCTCTTCATATTCCCTGCATTAACCAAAGAAATGTTTAACTTTTTTGCAATGGGCTCTCACAATATACTCCACTCCATCATTGAGCAATAGATATTTATTATCATGGCGATAAAATACCACTTTTCTATCATACAAATATGGGCTTCCCAAAATGATTCCTAAGATGTCAAGTGGAACTACATCTAACTCAACTTCATCAATGAATTTTTCAGTAATGGAAAACCTGAATAAGCATTTCCTTGTAACCTGTAAATTTTCATTGTTGACTATCCAACCCAAGGGATATGGCTTATGATGAGGTACAGTTTCAAGGTTAAGCTTTTTGACTGAAGTCTTCTAAAATTAAGTTCTATTGTGACCCACTATCAAATAATGCATCAATCTTTTTATGATTTGAAATTACCCTTACATGGAACAGCTCTATCCTTGATTCTTCATTTGGAGCGTTGTTATGACTATGTGAGGAACTAGTGCTTGCAATAGCTTCTTTTCCTTTTGTGACCATCTTTGAAATCTTGGCCTCATCAATAGAATCTGATCCAAGATCATGTTGCATGGTAGCAGTCATCCTTTTTTTTTCCCTTATTGTTTGATTCCTTAGGCCTTAGTTCGGGATGTAATTTCCAATAGTGGGTTTCATCATGCTCCACTTTGGAACAATGTTGGCATATAGTTTTCTCCCCTTCTTTCTTCACACTTGCATTCTTCTTTCCCTTCCATTTTCGACCCTTCTCTTTCTACTTACCCTTAAATGGCTTCTTCTTGCTACCCTCTTCCTGAATGTTCTTTCCTCTTGCTTCAAGGTGTGTGGCTTGCACACATGCCTCATCTAAATTACTTGGATTGAACATAAGGATAGTATGCTTTAAGTAGGAATGTAAACCCCCCATATATTTCAACAGTGTATCTTGGGAGTTCAAATTTACTCCTAACAACAAAGCCCTTTTCCTAAACTCCTGGGTATAGTCTTGAATTGTTTGACCCTTGAGTTGCCTAAAAATTTTCCAACTCATAATGGATTTTTGCATATAGGCTAAAGGATAAAACTACCTTTTAATTGAAGAAACAAATTCAACCCAAGCAATGGATATCTTACCATGAATTTGAATTTCCTCTTGAGTCTTTTCTTCCCACCAAACTAGTGTTGCTCCTTCTAGCCTTAATGAATCCAACTAGATCTTTATGTCATCTTCTTGAAGGTTCTGAATTCTGCAATAAACCTCCAATTATAGAATCCAATTATCTAAATTTTTTGCATTGACCTCACCATTGTACACGGGAGGTTCAAACTTAATGTCCAATTTGAGTCAAGGACTTTTTTCTTTTGGGTTTTTTCAATGAGTATGAACAATTTTTGTGGTGGAAGTGGAAGATGATGCTATTTGAGATGATAAGGATGATGAAGATGATGAGGAAGATGATGAAGATGGTGGAGATGGAGGAGGATTTCCTCCATTACCCTTTGACTGCTTATTTTCATCTTTTCTATCTCATGAGCTTCCCTCTCCATGTGGGGACTTAGAACTCTCTTTAGCCATTCTAGTATTCCTCTCTTCATAGAGGACTCTAACCATGTCAGTTAAGTCATAGAAAGCTTTCTTGAATGCTTCCTCTTCTGAAAGACATCCTATCTCTCCTGCTCCAGACATGATGGCTTTGGATTCAAGCTCAACTTTTGGCAGTGCTTGTACCTCCTCAATCTCAATTGAAGGTAAAACTTGAGGTGTTTCAAGTGCAGCTGGGATTGGAACTTTGGGTGGAAATTGTGACCTTGTGGCTCTCCTTCTTCTGGGCATTACCTCAGGAGTTCCAACCAATAGTTTCCCTTCTCCTCTCTGCAACTTTAACCTTGTAAGCATCACAAATTTGCAACCATTAAAACCCTACTTGCATAGAACTCAAGAAATCAAGCAAATAACCTTTTCTCTGATACCAACTTGATATATTGTTAAATGTTAGTTTTGATGTGCTAATTTCAACTTCAAAATTAAAAACAATTTCTTATCATTTGCTTCATGTGCATAGGTTCCCTTTATGGTGTTTGTGAATGAACAGGGAAAATTTATCAAGTTTTATGTAAAATTCATGAGAAAAATAGCATGAAATTAAAGTGATGAACAACAAAAAACAAATGTACAACAAACCATAAAAATGAACACTTAACACAGTGTTTTGATGGATTTCACCCCTCCAGGGCTACATCTCCTTAGTCCAGCTTCCATGGCTTGGGCCTCTATATTATCTAAAAATGGAAAAAATGTTATTTACAATGCTCTAATGCTCTTGAAACCTGCTTCAATGTGCTCATAACATCAAAATAATCTAGGAACTCCTTTTCCAGATCCCAATTTGGTCGAATTTTGCAAAAGTTATGGAAAAATCAATTCCTCCTAGGAATTCTCCACTAAAACTAGAGGAACTCCAGTTAACTCCACTAAATCTGGAGTTACCACTGAAATTGGGGAGACAGCCAAACTTTCCGCCAAACTAAATTGTGCATTAACTATTGGATAAACTCAGATTAATTAACATAATAATGATTAACACTTAACCCACGCAATTATGCTAACTGTTAGCTATCGGGGTTAGTGGTGGTGGTCACATGGGAGGGGGATGGCCCTCTCCCCCCCCCCCAACCACCAACGTAATAAACTTCAAAAATGCATTGTGACCATAGACTATTAAGTCACAACGTGGTGGTATAGTGGTAAGTCACATGGTTTGTTCGGGCGAGCTTGCGAGTTCGACTCCACCGACCTGCCCATAAATTTTTCACTGCACACTGATAGATGCCTAACATGGTGGCCTTCGGGCTTGCCACTTGTCCCCTCCTCATTGGTCCATACTTCAACCAATAAAATGAAGCCAAATCACCACACCATTAACCAACCACAACACACCACTTGGCGAGTCCTTACTGGACATTGACCAACTCACTGACATGCCCAATCACCTGCCACATCAGCAGTACAAATTTCTGACTATGCAATGACTGTACCTTTCCTTTGAGAAAATTCTTCTATTTGGCAAAGTGGACAGAACGCAATATCTTCCTCATACAAACTCTGTTTTGAGTGAAACGAGTTGCGTTGGGATCGTATCGTTGAGACAAGTGTGGTTGTTTAGGTTTTGAGCAATTCTGAGCACTTTGATTTTTGAGCTAAATACTAAGCACTTGATCAACAAATGATAAGAATCTTGGGTTTTATTCTGAATGGGGAATTAACACAACATTACTAATTTGCTCCATTTCAGATCAATGCATGTAAGGAGATTTCGTATTCCATATTTGGTTGATCAAAGGGAGGAATTTCATCAACTCGTTGACGAAGAGGTTTTAGGATGTATAACATCCACATCCTATGAAATGTCTTATGAAATGGCCATGTAGATATTTTCTTGCTTACATTTATGCCCAAGAAAATATTTCTCATTACAATTGTAGCTAAGACCTTTAAGTTGGTGCTTTTCCATTTTAGCATGTGTTACTTTGTGTATCTTGAGAGGGGGAGTAGGATGAGAGGGATTACTGGAGCAAGGATGAAGAATAATGAATGGCTTTCTTATTTGGGGATTCACGACCTTTTAGGCTTCCTTGGATCCTTGAGAGCTTCTAGCCAAGTAGTAGAGGGAGACATTAAGACTTGTTAATGTACTTCTTCCTTCATACCACTAATAAAGTATTCTTCGAAGAAGGTATCCAACATGTATTTGATGGAGAAAGCAACCTGATGTTCAAAATTAAATATGAACCCTTCAAAGTGTACCAAAATGTTTAATACTTTTTAGGGAGCCCAAATAATCAATGTCTCTTTCAAAACATTCATAGATATGTACTATAACTTGAATCTAAGCAATATGACCCTAGTGGGATTTCTTATGCCAACGTCACTTTTGTGAGTGCTTAAGATATAAATACAAAATTGTTATAGCCCAATTGCTTAACCTCATGTATGAAATATAAATGCTTTTAGAAAATAATATGGGTTGAGTTAAGGGGCATAAATTCCATAGGCTAAGGAGGGTGATTTCTTAGATTGCTAAGGTTTACTTACTATAGGAAAAATCTGAGTTATGTGACATCCATTGAAGGATGGTTGTTGAGCTTTAATGACCTAGTGTTCCTCTAATTTATGGGGCTAAATTAGAAGTATGAGAACCATAGTTTCCTTGGGAGGTGGGGCAAGCAAACAAGACTAGCATTTATTGAGTATGGGTTGCGCAGGAAGTGTGGGAGAGGAACGAAAATATAAACACGCGAGGGATGATTAAAACAAGAAATGAAGAGGTGACACCAAGGCATGGATGATAAAGTTCAACATCACCGTGAGCAAAGAAAGAGAGAGCGCAACAACAAAAAGGGAAGATACATATTCCAGTTGGAAACCAGTCAAGGAGGAAATTAATCCCACGTGGGGAAGAAATTGCCTCTCGAGTCCCCAATAGCCGGAGGGTGGAGATGAGGATTCTTAACAAATAGTGAAGGGTTGGGGTGGGGGAATTATTCCTAAAAAAAATCCTAGGGGATTTCTGGATGGCTTCCTCAATGTATGTTAAATTTAGTTGTGTTCCAGAGTCTCAAAGTTGGGTGGAGATAGTGAGTCTCAAGATTCCTTGTGCTTTGCTACTTGCGACTCAGTTGGAGGGTGGAGGTGGAAAAATCTCTAGAGTTCTTAGAGAAATTGAAGGTTGTGCTTCATCCCTCAACTAGTGAACCCCTTAGTCTCTAGAATATGGTTCGACAGTGATAGGTGCAAGTGAGCACTAGCTACAGTTATATATGGTTAGGTAGAGAGTCATAGTCCCTATTATCACTCCAAGAAAATCTCCTAGGTTGTAGCTCAGAGATGCCTGGTAACATATAATCTTCAATATTGTTATATGAACTATTGGAATAAATGATGGTTTGGATAACCATTTCAGCTCTGTTTTTACTCAAGGCATGCATGAACACTCTCACCAATACAAGGCTTTAGACCACTAATGCTCAATAATTTATAAATTCAATGGATAGATGGAGAATACTGACTATACCAGCAGATTGCATACATAAACATAAATCAATGGCTAGCTATAGGCAGCAAAGAGAATACTGACTATACTGGAAGATGCATGTATGACCACATATGGATGGCTAGCTACAGGCAGCAAAGAAGCTTGCAAATCTAATTTATCAAAGCAGAGATAAGATGAGAGTTATCTAGCCTTAGACACAAAGAAAACATGAACAAATTGTTCAAGTGCAAGCATAGAACAACAAAGAGAATGTACATTGAACATATAATGGAAAAAGAAGCTTATATTGCTTAAATGAAGATAAGAAGCTTGAAGGAATGGAGGAGGAATAATCTCCAGAAGTTGAACCATTGTTACATTAAGTTTTAAGCTATTTATAGCTCTTTACAATGATGCTAAGCCTACTGAGGCTCAAAGTCTTAATCTATCCTTTATGTCCCTTTAATCGTTTGATGCCCCGACTAGGCAAGCACGGGCTTGGAGGATTATTCTTCTAACAACAAAGTAACAACATTCAGACATTTTGGCTGCGCTGGCAGGGTTGTTGATGCTCCATGATCAGTTGTTGATGTGGTTGTGTTGCACTGTCTATTCTCGGCCTCTATGTCAATTTGGGGAGGAGCTACGCATGGTGTGGCCCTTTCAATGGTTGAACAATGCATGCTTTATGTGTTGTGCTGTATGATCACTTTCCAACTTCTGCTGTGTGGTGGAATGGCTCTTCAAACCTATGAAACCCCTCTAAAATGCAGACAGTGACTAGTTTCTGTTTAATACAGAAAAATGATGTAATACAGTGAACTCTCACCTTCTCTGTGTGTTTTGGAAATACATGAAAAACACTGAAAAATAGGAAAAAACGGCCTTGGCAAACTTGAAAAAATATATATACTTTGCTTCGGGTCCAGGCTTATCGCTATCGCAATTCCCAAAGGATCCTTTGTATTTATTTTAAACAACGAAAATACACAAAATATATTGAAAACAGGCCTTCCCGCGGAATTCAAAGATTATATTTTTCAATTCCGCAATCAGTATTTCGTTATATAACGAAATACATGAAAGATGCATAAAAACGAGCCTTTCCACAAACCTAAAAATTTATCAAATATCGTATATAATACCGTCGGGTCCGGCTATCAAGTCGCCCACATGCCTATGCATAGGCCCTGCCCCATGGTTTCCACCGATAACGATCCAACGATGTAACGTGTGCCATCGATCTGCCCGCGCGATCAACGGCCCACATTTAATCGCCAATCACAGTCACTCCTTCCCCCCTGGTCTGTGCAAATAATGCCAACTCACCTCCGCCGATTGCAACCCACCAAACCGATCATCGACGATCGCTGATCGGCAGTGTCCAGCGCCAATTACCACTGTCTACGACCTCCAATTTACGATTAGCCACTTAGATCTAGACCGTTGATTGGCCATATCTAACGACAACTGTGTGTTCTTGAGTTTTAAGCCTGTGATAAGGGTTTTTGACTGATTTTGAAGTGTTTTAGCCTCCCGATAGTGCATTTCTACCCTTCCAAAGGCTCTCCCCCCTCCTTGTTTCGATCTTGGGATGATATTAAGCACTTTTGAAGATTTCAAGAGCATTTCTGGATCCCTTTGCATGATCTTAAGCAAACTTTGGAGACTTTGGGAGTATTTTGGATCCCTTTTTTGGGCAATCGTTAACAAAGCTAACAGTCCCAGACTTAGTGGCCCAAAAGTTCCCAAGGTAAGTATCCTTTACGTGTTTTCAATGAAAACGAACATATGTTTGTGTTCTAGATTGAAATTGTGTACATTCATGTTTTGGAACATGGCTTATGTTCTTACTATTTACATGATTGATTAACATGCTATTGCAACTGATCTAAAGGTATTGGAATAATGTGTAATGGCATGGCTACAAATCCAATAATACTTTGTATGTGAATCCTTATTCGTTACAAAGCTATGGGTTTTGTTGATTTCAAGATTTTATAATAATACTTATGTTGTTGAGTGGTAGTCTGGTTTTGGTTTGCAGTTTCATATTGATAAAGCTCAGACCTAAATAAACATTACAATTATGTGTTGTGGATGGCCTTGCCTAAGGAACTAGAATGAATTGTTTTATGCCCCTGTTGACGGTGTTGGAAATCTGTCAACCAAGGGGGTCTCCCCGATGTGAAGTCCCAATTGGCCCTCACACGGTTTGGAGTAGGAGCCCCAACCATAAATATATCCAGTTTCCATTGTTCTTAGGAATTTTCCTTGGCTAAAATTATTAACCAAAGAGGTTATACAACATTCTTTGAAACAATCAAGTAAGCTGACAATGTGAGGCATATAATTACAATATATACAAGGTACCTTAACGACAGGGAGAAAGAGAGTGAGCCTCTAGAAGAAAAGTAATAGTGCTACCCTAAAAGAGGCACACAAGAGCATAAGAAGATCATTAATTAGCCTACAAAGTAGTTCACAAGACAAATACAATCATAAAACCAAAAAAAACACAAATTCAACAAGGTAACGATACCAAATCCACCGAAATAGTTCAATTTCTTTAGTACATATGAACAAAATATATACCACAAACATCTAAAGAATAGTTCTATGACGTTCATGATACATGTATAAAAATGTGTTGGCTCATCAAGCTTCATATATTAAGTGGAAGTGCCAAGATATACAAGTACAATGTTGCCACACTAGCCCCAATAGTGGAACATTAAGTCACCACTTGCTTCTCCAAAGAAATATCTTCCCTCCTATGCCAAGCTAGAGAAGCCAGGGTGAAAGTTCAATTCCCAAAAGTCCCATTGTTTGAGTTATAAGGGTGTATTTATAACAAATTAGGTGACTCTTCAGCGCCCATGTGACTTTTAACCTTCTACAATTACTTTTCAAATTCTTACATGACCTTTGAGCTTCTATATGACTTTAGAACTCAATAGTGACTCTTCATATTCTGTGTGGAACCATTGGTCTTCCACATATTTTTCATTTTATCATCTCGAGAAATTACACAATTACATTCCACAAATGTTGTGGCAAGAAATTATGACACATTTGAATCTTGAGATGACTCTTGACAATGATGACATGGAACTTCATGATGATGTGGCATTGCCAAGCTACTCCTTTTGCTTCTTTCTTTACATCTTCATGACGGATCTTGCATGTGTTTTGTATTCATCCTCCAAGGAATTGATTGATATGGATTCTTCATGTGATCATGATCTTTGATTTTCTGTCAGAAGGTAGTGTCTCTTCATCTTCTTTCTCAATGACTTCTTCATGGTACCATCTTCGCAAATGTCTTTTAGCATAGTCTCATTTTCTTTCTCTGCAAGCATCATCCTGTCAAGTCAAGATATTGTACCTGTAAGTGAAATCCACTCATGACAAGATGATATCAATCTAGAAATACCCTAGTCTAACTTGCTTCATGAAAACCACTGGTTGACCTGGAACTGGGTACTAGATCAGGAGGAAAGATCAGGGATTGCATAGTGCATAGTTCCATAGGTCAAGAGTGAGGGACTGAGGCTTGAGATTACACAATGCACAGTTCTGGAAGCCTAGGAAAGAAGACTGTGCAGTTGGGAAGCTCAGTGAGGTAGAGTTGAGCCTCGAGATTGCATGATGTGCAGTTTAGGGGAGAGAGAGGTATTAGTTTATGCAGTTGCACAATTTAGGAAGGAAGGAAGACAACTTGTTTCTTGACATTGAACAATGTGCAATTATGGAGGCCTAGGCAAGATGACTACACAGTTGAAAAGCTTATTGAGGTAGTCTTGAGCCTTGCATTTTCCCAATGTGTAGTACATGAGAGAGTGAGGCCTAGGGATTGTGCAATTACACAACTCAGGGAGGCAGGGAGACAACTTGAGGCTTGCCACTATGTAATGGATAGAAGGAGACTGAATAGAATGGTAAATTGTTCAGTTGTGGAGGTTAAGAGGACAAGATTGAGCACTGAGACTGCACAATGCGTAGTTCTTAGAGGCAGGAACTACGCATTACGAAGTTCCAAGAGGTAAGGGGGAATCTTGATCCTTGCTACTATACAATGTGCAGTTGAAGGAGGCTGAGTTGGGTCGAGTTGGGTCAAGTTAGAAATCTTTTTAGGTTTTGGCTAAGTGTGGAATCAATGAGGTAGAAGTGAGACAAGGATTGAACTTATGAATGATCACACACACTCAAAACAATTGACAACACAACATTTAACACTCAGTACACACGAAAAACCTGATCCCTTTGATGTGACAACAACACAACACTTTCCTCCGCATGCGACACTAAAGATACACTTACAATGGAAATAATGACACTAGTGCGACAATGCATCAAACTTTGGGAATGAGTCTAATACATGTCTATATGATAAATAAGACCCATTGAAACCAAATTTTCCTCCTAAAATGAAACATAAATCTACTTTTACATCATGCGACACTTCCCATGCCCATGAAACGACACATGTGATAGTAAGAGAAAAGTGAAAACGACACTTGCAAATATGAATGACATTGAAATTGACACATGACATAGTGAAGATGACATGAAAATTACACTTATGAAAGTGAAAGCAAGAAAAAGTGACAGTCGTAATCGTGAAAGAAACACTTGCGAAAGCGAAGGTGCGCCAAAGCGATAGTTGGAAAAACTCACTGAAATAGAAGTATAGTTATAACCAAAAGTGAGATTGTTAATTGAAAGTGCACAGTGATTGTTGACGTAGGTTGAACATTGCATAGGAACTATCTTGATGGACTATCATATGCTTTTCCAAGCTTGTGTAGACGAATGCACTCATGAACTTATTACGAACTAAACATGTGTGAGAAAGTGACTTAGACACTTAAAAACCAAGAAGAAGACTTAAACACTTAGCATAACATTAATCAATTATGAAGTGACCGTGGAATTAAGGATTGTTAGATCCTCAATAGGCTTCAACATTAATGTGTAGGAAAAAAATTAGAGGGTGTTGATTGCAGCGTCAACACTTGGTGACACACTAGTAGAACTCCAATTTCTCTATTCAGGTTTTATTGTTAAGTGCAAGGTCTCATTCTTTTAGGAAGTATTCATTTTCCATGCAGATTACCCATGCTTTGCTACTTGTCCCAGTTAAAGATATAGTTCCCTTTATTCTTTTATCATCTTGAAACACATCAAAATAAGACTAGTCACACCTCAATTGTTTCGATAAGGGGGAAATATAATAAGTATACCAAACTTTTAAGCACATTCCCTAGTGTTGCTCCACTACCCGCGAGCCTAGATAATACCTCAAAGGAGTAACCTGAAGGAAACACAAACATTTCTTTGCTACCAAAAGGCCTGGATAGTACCCCGATGAAGTTGTTTGCTTCACCTCTCTGCGCAGGAAGCCTTTCTCTTCTTCACCCTTTATTTTATTTTCTTAAATATATGATTGCAACATTTATTGAATATTTGAAGTATGGGTGGAAGAGGGATCCCAACTTATTGAGAGCAGGAGAGGTTGATCCTTATTTAATGGATTTGAAATATAACTGAAGTTATATGCTCATTTTAATGTTTTTCTCCTTTCTCTTCTCTACCCAGTTGGGTTGACATGACGAAACACCATTCAATATAGGGTTGAGCTAGAATGAGGATTCTAATAAAGATACAAATTCGTAGTTTGACCATAGGATTTCCTTATGGAATGAATCATATTTTCCCTTCATATATCATTGAATTTAAAGATATGTATAAACTGAAAATAGGTAAGAGGATACAGATAAGCCAAGCAATGCTCATTATTCAAACTCCCCTATTCAAGTTTTTCCAAATTGTCTTTTGAGCCAAAAGGGACATATTTCATGCAAAGTCTTATTAAACAAAAGATGGAAGGAAAGACACAATAAAAAAATGCAACAAGATCAAAAGACAAAGAAAATGCAGAACTTGACTGAAAAGAAAAATGCAAGAGAGAAATGAGAGGACAAAAAAAATAGAGACTAGATGGAGAGTGAGTGCAGGATGAATGTGTAAGTAAAACTAACATGCAACTAGACCTTCTCCTCACCTAACTAGCTAGAAAATCATGGGTAAGTGTAATTAAATTTCTAGTGTGGCCACCGTAGTTTCCCCTTACCTATAAACACAAATATATGAATGATTAAGAGAAATATAAAACGATGTGCAAGAGTAAAGATAAGAACTTGAAAAACTTGCACAAAAAACTGAAGTTCTTGCTTATTAATTAAAGATGTGCCATACTGAATAGTTTGATCCAATCTCAAGCTTTACTTTTTTGATTGAAATGACGATCATACAAACCTTTAAGGTTGCTCGTGAGTGTACATTCATCCATTTTTTCATTTTTTGCAAACATTAGAAAAGATCAAAACTTATTATTTGCGATGGAGCCTGCCAGGTAAGATTTCTCTAACCATCGGAAATTGGATCTTGATATTCAAAAAAACCTATTGGAAAACCATGAGACTCATGAAGACATGAATTTCCAATTAACACATTAGAATCACAAAGAGAATCTTCTGAGGGGAATTCAATATAATCTCATTCAATAGCCTTGTCAAGATAGTGGGGACTTGAGATGACCATTAGCTCACGCTGAAGTTCCTCAACTATCTAACAAGCACCTGAATCATTAAAATAATTGGGTTGAACAAAATCAATCTATGTAAGACAATTGTCATTAGGTATACTAACAAGAAAATGATTAATTGAGAGATAGTTATTAAAACTAATATTACGATCATATTAGTGACTACGAGATCCCTGACTCTCTATTAGTTCCCTTTTCATATGATCATATACCATGCCCATAATATGAAAGCTTAAGGTATTTAAAATGATCACTGAAATCACAAAATTAGGATACCAGGCTAGCGAAAGGAAAGTGTCAGATTAAACTAGGTATTCATATCAACACATGGGTCTTGATTTTCCAAATGACTCAAGCAATTTAACATCACTCAAGAAGAGAGATTTTGAAAAAATGATGATTATCCATGACATGCACAAAAGTTATAAGAAGGTGACCGATCTCGAAAGCGTTTGACAGGGATGGATCTTTCGACTGAAAGTGACTTTCTTCTTGACAATCAAAATGGCAGCCTTTCAAGTTGAGTATATCCGTAAAAATATGCTCCCTATTATTGAGTGTGATGCAAGGAATTCACATGATGATGAAGACATATTAACCAAACTAGAATCTTCCATATGATCAAAGACTCCATCTTGAGGGATTAAGGGGTTAACTTGAAAATGATGAAAGTATTTCAAGAATGAGCTCACTTCCAGTGGATAAATGTCAAGGAAAGAATTATGTGTGAAAATATGGATCCAACTCAGTTAAGATATCCCAACGAGATTGCGAGAACTTGACATAACCATTAACAGGGGTTGAAGTGCCTTGAATCCTGATAGGTCTTTGAACTTTCTGATGGTGGATCATCAAATTTGCATGGTTTAGAAAAATAAATAGATAGGTATGCACCACTATCATTATATGTATCAATGAAAACACTAATAATGCCACTAGTTTGATCAGACTCAAGATTAAACATATCAGATTCTTGATGGATAGAAAATTTAGATACATCAATCAGAAAACTCCCTTGATCATTTAGAATTGTAACATCATCCTCTTGACTTACGAAATATTTACAATTGAACAAATAATGAATAATAGATTCGAGATTTTCATCCTCTGATTCTATGACCACACCATCCTGTACCTAGTTGCAATCATGACCAACTCAATAAGGATCTAAAGAATTAAGAAAAAATATTTTTTTAACAAACTTATCCAAAATATCTAGGTATAATGAATAATGTGTGAGAGGTGAGGAAAGATGAGGAGACTCAAGAGGAGAAAACCCAACAATAAAAATCAGATTGAGCTGGTAAGAACAATAGATCAACATGTATATTATGCTTGATGAGAATATTTTCATCATCATAATGATCAAAGACATGCATACCAACGTAGCATTCAGATTGATCTTTCTTTTCTTCAAAGGGGTAAATTAAAGATTCAACAGCTTGACAACTTACCTTTTTGGGTTTTTCATTAGAATATGCATGGATCAAAAGAAATCTAGAATCATTCTGAATTGAAAGAGAATCTCATCACATAAATGTAGATGGCAAGTTGTGAGAAGCAGATTCTGAATCGATACCTCATGAATCTAAGCGTTCAAAAGAAGAAAAGATATCATTTGATGGACTTAGATATACATGACCACATGTGTCAATGGAAACAAGGATGTCATGGTGATGTTGTGTGTGGAGCATGATTGGTCAGAGGTCTTTGTTTCAGCCGGATGTATACCCCAGGAAGTTTTGTACACCCCTCCACGCGGGGGGGCGCGGGGGGGACTTGTCCCCCCATTGTAGAGATATGTAGTGTCCAGAGTCCTTACAGGTGATGGTTGTCCAAAATCTCAACTTGAATGAAGGATTTGAAATCATTTGACAGGTTATCAAGATTGCAAGATCGATGATTAGCCAAAAATGCAAGATTGTCATTCTGAAATAGGGAAGAAATATCAAACATATATTTATCGCTTTGATCTTATACATGTGCAATGAAACTACCATGTTCATGATTACTTCTTATAACAACAGGTTGAACATCATTAAAAGTTGAAGTAGGTAGATCAAGAATATCATGAAACAAGGAATCATGTGATGTTATGACAGAGGTTGAAACGCATCCCTTGAGGAAATTATGTTTTCAATTGAATCAGATTCAAGATTAGGATTATGTACATTAATGTGATATTGAAAAAGTAAGGGATCATCTTTTACTCCAGGCTTTGTGTAATTGCTAAAACATGATTCCAAGTTATCCTCAATAGGATCAGAATCATGGGAATTGGGTGGAGGTTGAATGGATGAATCAACAATTTGATTTTCATATTTCCCAACTTTAACATCATCACCAGGAGCCACCCAAATTGGTACTGGAAAAAGAGGAGGACAAGGAACAAACATAATAGTGGGTTCCTCCTCACAAATTTGGGGTGTCTCATGATCAACATAAGTTGGGAGAGCATCATCCTCCGAGCGTTTGGATTCAAAATATTTCAAGGAGCGAAGGATCAAGCTATTAAACTTTTCACTAATAAAATTTAAATCAATCACTCCCTTGGGAAATTCATAGCAAAGGTGAAGAAACTGGTTAAGAAAATCCTCTACAGATTCAACAAATTTCACTTTAAGCATATCAATTCTATTACATACAACTTGATAATCATACCTGTCAAAGGCTTGATGAAGTTGATTCCTTGAAAAATTGATCAAATGAATGAATGGAAGCGGATGGTAAAGCCTGACACCACTTCCTAACTCGGCCTTCAAGAGTGAGGGTGAATAATATACAAGCAACATCTTCATCATCAATTTCATTAGATTTACAAAAACCAAGAAAACTGGATATATGTTTAGCTATGAATGTACCACCCTCATCCTCAAACCTAAATTAAGTCATGAAACTATTCCTTGGAGATGAAAATTTTTCTAAGGGATAGGTTAGAAAAACACTCAAAGATTATAATTTGGGAAAGATCCATTTAAGATCAGAGATTCAAAACAGACTCAACGAGCATAGCTTGCCATCTGGCCCTACTTCTAGCACCAACTAGTGACGGTGTTGGAAATCCATTACCCAAAGGGGTATCCCCAATCTGAAGTCCCAATTAGACCTCACACCATTTGGAGTAGGAGATCAAACTGTAAATATGATTGGTTTCCATTTTTGTTAGGTATTTACCTTGGCTGCAATTATTAACATAAGAGGTTATACAACATTCTTTGAAACAAGCAAGTTGACACTACAAGGCATACAATTGTAATATATACAAGGTACTTTCATGACAGGGAGAAAGAGAGTGAAGCTATAGAAGAAATGTAATAGTAATATCATAAAATAGGCTTACAATAGCATAAGAGGATCGTAAGTTAGCCTGCAAAGTAGTTCACAAGAAAACCACAATCATAAAACCAAAAAACAACACACCATCAACAAGATAAGTACCAAAGCCACCGAAATAGTTCAATTTCCTTAGAACATATGAAGGAAACATATACAACAAACATCTAAAGAATATTCCTACTACATTCATGGTACATGCATGAATTTTTTTTGGCTCATTGAGCTTCATATATTAAGTGGAAGTGCCAAGATATACAAGTACAATGTTGCCACACTAACTCCAATGGTGGAACATAATACATTAAGTCACCATTTGCTTCTCCAAAGAAAGATCTTCGCCCCTGTTCCAAGCTAGAGAAACCAAGGTGAAAGTTCAAGTCCCAAAAGTCACATTGCTTGAGTTATGAGGGTGTATTTATAAAAAATGAGATGACTCTTCACCTCTCATGTGACATTTCACCTTCAACAATTAATTTTTTGAATTCTTACGTGAACGTTGAGCTTCTATATGACTTTAGAAATCAATAATGCCTCTTCATATTCCATGTGTGACCCTTGGTCATCCACATATTTTTCATTTTATCATCTAGGGAAATTACACAATTACATTCCACAAATAATGTTGCAAGACATTATGACACACGTGACTCTTGAGATGACCCTTGACAATGATGACATGGAACTTCATGATGATGTGGCATTTCCAAGCTGCTCCTTTTGCTACTTTCTTGGCATATTCATGATGGATCTTGCATGTGATTTATATTCATCCTCCAAGGGGATGATTGATATCGAGTCTTCATATGATCTTGATCTTTGATCTTCTGTTTGAAGCTAGTGTATCTTCATCTTCTTGCTCGATGAATTCTTCATGGTTCCAACTTCACAAATTTCTTTCAGCATAGTCTCCTTTTCTTCCTCTCCAAGCGTCATCCCGTCATGTCAAGATATAGTACCTACAAGTGAAATCCACTCATGACAAGACGATATTAGTTTGAAAATATCCTAGCCTAACTTGCTTCATGAAAACCACTAGTTTACCTGGAATTGGGTATTGTACTGGGAGGATCGCTTAGGGATTTTGTAGTTTGTAGTTCTAGAGGCCAAGAATGAGGGATTGGGGCTTGAGATTGCACAATGCGTAGTTATGGAAGCATAAGAAGGAATATTGTGTAGTTGAGGAACTCAATGTGGTAGGATTGAGCCTTAAAACTATGCAATGTGTAGTTAAGAAGAGATAGATGTGCAATCGATTGTGCACTTGTGCAACTCAGGAAGGTAGGAAGACAACGTGTTGCTTGAGACTACACAATGGAAGTTTTATAGGCATGGGAAAGATGACTACATAGTTGAGGAGCTTAGTGAGGTAGTCTTGAGCCTTGAAGTCTCCCAATTTATAGTACATTAGAGAGACATTCTTAGAGATTGCACAATATTGCATCTTAGGGAGGCAGGGAGATAGTCTGAGGCTTGCCACTATGCAATGCACAAGAGGAGACTGACTAGAAGGGTAAACTACATAGTTGTGGAGGTCAAAAGGGAAAGATTGAACATTGAGATTGAGCAATGTGTAGTCCTTGGAGGCATGAACTACACATTGTATTGTTTCAGGAGGAAAGTGGGATGCTTAAGCCTTGCTACTATGCAATGCATAGTTCAAGGAAGCTGAGTTGGGTCAAGTTGGTCAGGTAGAAAGATTTTTAGGATTTGGCTAAGTGTGGTTTCAATGAGGTGCAAGTGAGACTAGTATTGAACTTATGAATGATCACACACACTCAAAATAATTGATGACATAACATTGAACACTCTGTACACACAAACAACAAGATCCCTTTGATGCGATGACAACACAACACTTTCCTCCGAGTGCGACACTAAAGATACACTTATGATGACAATGAGAACACTAGTGGGACAATGCATAAATTTACTTTAGGAATGAGTCTAATACATGTCTAGATGATAAATAAGACCCATTGACACCAAATTTTCCTCCTAAAATGAACCATAACTCTGATTTTACATCGTGCGACACTTCCCATACCTGCGAAATGACACTTGCGAAAGTAAGAGAAAAGTGCAAAAGACACTTGCAAATGCGAATGACATTGAAAGCGACACATGCCAGAGCGAAGATGAAATGAAAAATCACTTATTAAACTGAAGGCAAGCAAAAGCGATAGTCGTAATCATGAAAGTGACACTTGTGAAAGCAAAGGTGCACCATAGTGAAAGTTGGAAAAACTCACTGTCAGAAATAGAAGTACAATTGCAACCAAAAGTGAGAGATTTTCAATTGAAAGTGCCCACTGAATTTTTATGTAGGTTAAACATTGTGTTGGCACTATCTTGATGGACTATGCAGCTATGGCTTTCCAATCTTGCATAGAGGAATGAGCTCATGAACTTATTACAGAATGAACATGTGTGAGAAAGTGACTTCGACACTTAGAAACAAAAAAGAAGACTTAAATACTTAGCATAACATTAATCAATCATGAAGCGACCATGGAATGATAGGTCATTAGATCCTCAGTAGGCTCCAAAATTCATGTGGAGGAAAATTTATGGAGAGGGTTGATCACAGCGTCAACAACCCCATAACTCACATAATGTTGCACCCACGATATACTCATGGTGATGTCAATTATGCCAAGGATGAGTGTCATATTTTGTATGTGGTCTCGGTGTGGAGATGGTATGGAAAATCCACGCTTGAATGGTTGGTTTTAGCCATGATGCGCCACCTGATTGGTACATTACTAATGGGTGTTTATATATTAGTTATTTTGTCAATAAATTGCCTTGAAATACCCTCATGAATGGTTGTGTCATTGTCCTCTACGCAAAGAATGCTTGTATAAGTACACACACACATACACACATATATAACCACATGTGTGGTTGTAGTACACGCTAGGTAGCATGGTGGTGTGTGATGTGATCAATGGAGGCTTTTGAGTCACCAAGCCTGGTACAAGGGATAATTGATGAATATCTGAGTAGTGATGCATGGAATTACCTGTCCCTAAAAAGGGAATTCTTGTAGGCTTGCGATATTATCTATCATGTGCATGTACATAAGAATCATGCTCATATTCAAACTTGGAAGAAGGAATTTATGTTTTATTGAGAAGTATTGATCTTCTTGTGACCCTTTAGGCACCATATGCCTTATGGTTTCTCGTATGCGCCTATTGTGCTTGTTCGTTTCTTAAAAGAGACTCTTGGATCTCTAAGTCAATATTTGTTTGATTCCAATAAGACTATGAAGGCTTAAGGGACCATAAATCCTTGAATTGTTTCAACCTTATTTGAATGGCCTGACAAAGCCTCGATGTGGAAGCAGGGGAGTGGGTGTTTTTATTACACCTTATCATAACTTCACTAGTGGCAGAATGACATGTCTCAAAGCGTATAATCTCGAAAGCACGCAAAGATTGTGTATAAGGAATGTCTAGGTTGACAAGGACCAAGATAGCGTGGAAATTCATTTTCATGGAGATGTTTGATTTGATCAGGTATGCACTGAGGCATATAACGAGAGGACTTTGGGTGATGTGCCCTGGGAATTCTATCCTAGAGCTTAAATAACAAGTGCTTGGAGGAGGAGCTGGAAAGAGTAATTCCAGGATGAAAAAACATGGGAAGTCATGGCAGGAGTAAGGCGGTGGACCAACTGTGAGTGAGGTCTTACAGAAAGGTGTGGATCCACACTACACATAAGCTTAGAGATTATTCCCCAAGAGCACAAAGAAAAGAGAAAAAGTGAAAATGGTGAGCTGACTTAATACAGCCCTTGGTGTTGTACATGTGAGCCTGATAGTTCTTTCAATGGTGCAACTTCACCGGTCAACCTGGAAGACCAACCCCAGATTATTCATAGGTGTGCAAAGGAGGAAGGTTCGGGTAACGGGAAGGTTGGAAGCAGTTGATGGCCTTTCAATTCGGGCTCTCTCTCTCTCTCTCTCTCTCTCTCTCTCTCTTCTCTCTCTTCTCTCTCTCTCTCTCTCCTCTCTCTCTCTCTCTCTCTCTCTCTCTATATATATATATATATATATATTATATATATATATATATATAGATTACGCATTGGTGCATAGCACAGGGTCGTGGAACCCAAACCCATTAACGGATCGATAACCAATAAGTAATTTCCAAATAGCATTGGGAGGATAACTAGGGGGTTTATCTATGTGGTTGCCATCTAGACAAATTGATGAGGTGGCGCTCTCTGATTCGCCAAAACTTCAATGGTCACATCTCATGATCTAAAGGTTGGATTGAGGCAAGGTTTTATATCACCAGAACCATCTTGACTAGATGAACACAATGGTGATGTCAAACTATGGTTTTGAATAAGTTGAAAATATCCAAAAAAATTTAGACCCCATTTCCATAATAGCACCTTGGATCTTGGGTCAACATAATAATTGCCTCCTCTTAATCGATGATATGGTAAGGATTACGAGGGAGGCTATTACATAGTGATATCAGAGCATCCAAGTTCAACACTTGGACTTGATGGGCTCTATCATGCGCTAATAAGTCGGTACTCAGTTTACCATGTTAACTGAGTAAGGGGCCTCATAATGATTTAGAAAATTAACTAAATAGATTTTTAGGTGTTAAAAGTCGATCTACAATTGATGTACTGCTTGCATAATAAATATGCATGAATCCATGGATCTAGGGAGGATCTCAATTATAATTTTAGTAACTGAATGCAAGAATGATGGTATCTTACTTCTAGCATTTGATATGTATGGCACACTAACTATAATGATGTTCGATGTGTTGTTGTGATAAATGCCTTGGAAATGACATGCTCTTGCTATTTGGCATCTTGAAGGCTAGACAGTCGGTGGTTGTGGCCTTGGAAGCTGTCCTCTCTTTAATTTTGCAGAACTTCATGTGAGGTAGTGATTTACTTGTAGCATACCATCACCATCAGTTGGGTGATGCAATATTGTATGCTTGGGACACTTATGTTCATGAGGTTTGAGGGACTTAGAGAAGAATATTTGTGTGATTTATATTTTGTACAACACCGCTTGGTTCAATGAATGGTAGGAATATGTACTACATGTTGGTTGGGATGTGGAAATCCCATGGAATGTATGTTTTAGGAGGCTAAGAACCTTAGTAGAGGCTAATTCTTTCCTATATGTTAATGTTATGTTCCACCCTATAAATGTTTGTTATCCTTGATGAATGTTTGCTTGTGCATGTAGGTGTCAAGTGTGGCACCATGACTGGATGAATA